>NMUG010013444.1:0-10108 GCA_002855965.1 Monotropa hypopitys
ATGTACCGGTTATCATACCGGTTAGAAGGAATGTTGGAAAAATAGTTTTGGTCATCGGGAGTTGATATTTAATCAATTTTAAAATGTTTTAAGGAGAAATTACAGATTGTGAGGGGCTGTAAAATCAGTAAATAAAATCCTTAAAAATTATAATTTAGTTTTAGAAGAATTATTTATACGTGGTATTATTTTTAACAGGAGATCAGCCCGGATCTTCCAAGGCACTCCAGTAGGTCTTTACTTAACGAGTACACGCAACAGGTGAGTGTGTAGCTACCTTTCATATATATGTGCCTTGTTAATATACCAATTTTGTGTGCGTGGTAGTTGCGATTACCTGCTTTTTATGTGATAAATGTATAGGAGTAGTTGTCCTTACTTCCTACTTGCAAGCATGTGAAAGAATGAAAACAAATCATAATATGTTGGTGTTGGGACTGCGGGACCAACAACTTGAGAAGAGAATTGTGGTATGTGAGGTTGGGACTGCGGGACCAACGACATGAAATATATATTGAAAAATGCTTTAAGCAATATGAGATATCGGTGTGGGGACTGCGGGACCAACGACATGAGATGATGGGGAAAACCCCCCTTTTTACATGTTGAAGTCGGGCTGCGGTTCGGTGACATGTTGTGTGATGAGGTTGGAACTGCGGGGCCAACAAAAAGGAAAAGATAATAAACATGTTATACAAATTTACAGAAAAATAATGCATGAAACGTGATATGTGTACGTGATAGATGGGGAGAGTCACCACCCCTTGGATAGTGATATGTGTACTTGATAGATGGGGAGAGTCACCACCCCTTGGACAGTGATATGTATACTTGATAGATAGGGAGAGTCACCACCCCTATGGACAAATGCATGATACGTGATAGATAGGGCAGAGTCACAATCCCTTAGTTGTTTGCTCTTTGGTTGTACTTTAGATGTACTTTACCTGTACTTTGCCTGATTCTCTTTGTATTAGCAAAGTGCATATATCGACTGCTAGCTGACACTCCTGGATATCTGTTGTTATTTGTTTTGCAATTTATATCCAGGTCAGGAGGAGTAGTGGATTCATTGTTGCTAGTCATTGCCAGGTTGTCTTGCCGAGCTGTTTTAGAGGTTGCTCTCTATTGGAGGTTTTACTTTACAGTTTTCAGTAACTGTTCTGAGAGATAGACTGGTTGTACTTGTCAGACTAGTAGTGTGAGCTGTTTTGGTTCGCTAGCAGAGTTTGTTTTTCAGACTACTCGTTGGAGATTTTATTTATATTTCCGCTGCGTTGGTTTTTATTTTTCAGTAGATCTCTGAGTTGTGGTGATTATTATCACTTGAATTTTAGTTGTGCTACTTTGTA
Source organism: Monotropa hypopitys (assembly GCA_002855965.1). Taxonomy (NCBI): domain Eukaryota; kingdom Viridiplantae; phylum Streptophyta; class Magnoliopsida; order Ericales; family Ericaceae; genus Monotropa; species Monotropa hypopitys. The sequence continues at coordinate 1,353 of NMUG010013444.1, forward strand.
GTCATTATCCATTGCCAGTTTTTAATATTTTTAATATATTCTGGAATGGGTCGTGACAAGAGACCTCTCAACGGCCTTCCTGGCTCGGTTCATCACCAGCACCAGGGTCAATAAACAGGTTGATTCCCCCCTCGGCCTTCGGCGAGCGAGGTCAGAATCTCTATGCCAATACGCAGCCCGATATTGAGACCTCTACAACGAGATTGAGGACTGCGATCAGAAGATTGCAGTGACGTCGTTCAAGCTAGGTCTGGACCACTCCAGCCGAGAGTTCAGAGATTTAATGATGTTTTCTCCGGCCACAATGAATGAGCTCATGGCCAGGATTGAGCTCCATGCCAAACTCGAGGAAGCCAAGGAAGAAAGGAGCAAATCCGAGCAGTGCTCCGGCCACGGTTCCAGTCACAACATCACGGCCAAACAAAAGGAGACCAATACTGTCCAGTCGGGGGAGCCACGGACATACAAGCCATACGAGTATGTGGCCCACACCACTGTCTTCAAGCAGCCAACATTCATGCTCCTTCGCAAAATCGAAAAGGAGCCATTCTTCAGATGGCCGGAGAAGCAGTTGGGAGCTCAGAGAGGTGGCAACGACAAGTTCAGGTGCTCCTACTGCTTGACCCACACAAACTTAATTGTGTAAAGTAATCCAGAAGATTGGGAAAATGAAGAATGAAACAGAATTTGGAATGAGTCACCTAAGCGTAAGTGATTCAGACCACGAGTTTTGTCAATCAAGCATAATAACTGGTAAGAACCAGGTCATTTCCACAGAGACTTCGGTTTGGATTGGATTAAATTGATTTAGTTGTTTATTTGGATGAACTGTGTAGTGGGTTGGTGAAATGGTGAATGGTGTGTAAAATCAGAAGGGGAAAACAGTGAGTTAACTAAATGTAAGAAAATTGGGATTCAATCCTTGGTTATTAGAGAACCCAAGAATCAATTCCTCACTTTTTAACCTTTAATTACACAGGAGATAATCACCTAACATTAGGTTACCCATAGAAGATGTTCTGATGAGAGCTTAATGAAATTAGAAAGAAGGTTTCAATGGAATTGGATCTGTAATTCAACATCATTTCAAATCAGACCAAGTTATGAACTAAGCATTGGATGTGCCAATCTTCAAGGATTGTCTACACCCAATCAAAGCTATACTCAACTCTGATTGATTTCATTTGTACAGATCTCAAGACCAATCAACCATAAGCAATTGAAACCAAAATTGGAAGAGAAGAAGAGAAGAGATAATTAGATTCAACCAATTCCCTTAGATCAAATCCCTAAAATTAAAGTACTTACAATTAATGAAAACCTACTTCCATTCAATACTGAAATTCATAACATAAGAACAATTAAAACAGAAATGAAGGAAACAGAGCATGAATTAAAACCTAGGAGCTAATTAAACAGTAACCAAGAAGAAAAGAAATTCAGAATTAACTAGCTAAAGAAATTCCTAATTCGGCACTTGGTGCAAGCACCCAACCTTCTCAATTTGTTCCCAGACCTTCCTTTTTATAGCCTCCTTGAAGCTTCTAGAAAATTCCCCTAAATTTGGAAGAAATTGCAGCTCAGGTCCCTCAGCTTTGTACCAGAAAGGTAACAGATCCGAAGTCATTTTGGTCAAAAATCATAGCAAATGATCTTCTGGAAGATGGCGAATGGTCTTCCGGAAGATGGTCAGTAAGCTTCTATTCTTTGATTTCCTTGGTGTTCATTTTCCGGAAGATGGAGAGTGGTGTTCCAGAAGAACAAATGTTCTGCACATTGGTGTGGTTGACTTGCTTTTGATCTTCTGGAAGATGAGACTTGGTGTTCCGAAAGATGATGTCTTGAATTTCTTCTGCTGAGACTTTTGTTCTTGATTTGCTGGAACATGGCCACTGATCTTTTGGAAGATCATGTGATGTTTTCTTCACTTCCCCAACTTTTCTTCTTCCTTGACTTGCTGTCATCTTCTAAAAAAAACATCTACAGCAGCATTTTTTAGCATCAACAACAACATTTCAGCACTCTTGACAGCAACAGCGACATTTTTCAACAGTAACATCAACATTTCAGCACTCTTGACAGCAACATCGACATTTTTCAGCAGCAACAACAGCACTTTTGACAGCAACAACAACATTTGCAACATCTTACTTAGCAATCAGCAATCTTTTACAACAGCTTTTGACAGCATTTTTAGCAACATTTGCCACAACTTTTGACAGCATTTTCAGCAATATTTGCAGCACTTTACTCTTTCGGGAATTGATTAGTGTGATGTTTGAGGGAATTTAAATTCTCTTATTCAATGTTTGTGCTTCAAAATCCCATTCCCCTTGCTTCTACTTGTCCATATGTCCTGCAAATAACTTAAATGCCAAGAACTACAAAGCCAAGCTATTTTAGCCTGTTTTATCATGAAGAACTCAAATGGATATAAACATGAAAATCATCCAAAATGACAAGCTTTTATCAATGAAAACTCACAAAAGTAAAGGAGAATAAAGGCATTGATTTGCACTTTTGAGTGCCAATCACACCCCCCAACTTAGGCTTTGCTAGTCCCTAGCAAATGAAGAATTAAAAACAACACTAAAAAGTTCATACCAAATATCTCATCAATCACAAATTTTCAATTAAGAATCCAGGGAAGAATATGGCAAACTTTCAAAGGTTTAAGTCTCTCCACAAAAGCATGAAATTATCAACTCTCCAAATTAGGCACCAAATCCTTTTTCCTCTTAAGTTTCAACTTCAATTCTTTCATGGGTGATCACTTACAAAAACAAATTCACTCAAGTAAAGGTAGTAGAGAAACCATCCCACAAGAAGTAATCCAATTAATCAACGGTGCCAACACAATTTTAATGGATGAGTATGTGGCCAAACAGTGAAAGATCGGTGGAATTTAACAATCATGCCAAATAATCCTAAGTATCCAACTTATTGTAAATATTTCAAGAATCATGCGGGTCTTTTTGGCTTATAATGTAAATAGGGTGAGGGAAATTAGATGGAAAACATCAAATTTTAGTTTGGTTTCCTACCCTAGCTATTTTCATCAAAACTCTTTAACATGTGAAGTTTGAAACAAGAGTATCACTCACAAAGAAAGAATTCAACCAAGAAAACACAGATTTTATCAAATGTGGATGTGTATAAACAAGACAAAGTTCAATGAATTTCTCTCTTATTCCCTTAGCAACAAAAGTACCTGGTAGAATTTTTTCCACAGGAACAACCCCCCTTGTTCTCTTCTTCTTTTGATTTTCTTCCCTTAACAACAGCTTAATCTCTCTATGAAAGAATGTCTTGATCTTCAGTATTTGTACTAGAATGTATCCACAGCACATCCCCCTTTTTAGATGGTCGATTTGAGACTCTTCAGGAGTAAAAAAACATCAGATAGTGAACTCCTGGGAATAAGTTTCGAGGAAATTTGTTGGGATTGAGAAATTGGCTGTGGTTTTCTGGTACAAGAGGATTGATTTCCCAGAAGTTGATAGTTCTACAATATTTTGCTGCACACTATTTAACTCAGCACTTCAGATTTCCGGTAATGCAGCTTGAAGCTTCTAAGAATTCAGGAGTAAAATCACTGAACTAAAACCTTGTTTTTCCAGAATATTGAGAGTGAAATAACAGTGAAAATCAAGGCGGTAAGTTTTGATTAAAAACCACCCAACAAGAAAGTATTGACTCCAATGGCCTCCTAGGGTTTTAAATCAAGGAATGACAACTTTTAAGGCTCAAATTGGGTCAAATCGTGACATGTTTTGTGGGTTTATACAACAAAGAATGCCTCGAATCCTTTTCCTAAAACATCTACATGTTGGGCACTAAATCAAGTAAAACATGATTGTTCAAATTAAGTCCCCAACAAAAAAAATGATAGGCCCAAAAAGAATGATTATGTGGCTTTTAAGTCTCCACTTGGTGAGTTAAAATTCATTGATGCACAAGTTAGGTTCAATGATCACAACATGCAAAAGTGGAGAGACACACACAAATGATATTATACCATCTCAAACTTGAATTCTCTACCAAAAACAAGTGTGCAACAAGAATCATAAAGCATGAACTCCCAAGTGTTGAAATTAATTCCACAAAAATTTTCAAAAATTTTCAAAAATCAAAACTATGTACAAACTAAAACCAAAACCAAAAAGGCTTCAATGCCTCTCCCCCAACTTGAAATGAGCATTGTCCTCAATGCTTAAAGCAAAGAGACAAAATCAAAACAAGTCAATAAGAAAAAACATTCACAAGAATTAAAGAAAGAAAAACTTAAAAGAAAATAAAAGAAACTGTACACCATCAATGTTATATACAATGGTTCAACGATTTCTAGCATTTTAAATAGACAAGAAAGCATAACTAGGAATCCACAGCACAGAGAGAAAGATTTCTTGCTTGTCAACACAAACTGAACATGTCCAGCCCAAAGGAATATATACTTTGAATAGATTTTGGCTTTGGGACATTTCAGATAACTCATTTTAACAACATCACCAACACCCAAACGATCCTTATATGGAACACTAATATTGTCAACATGATATATCATATGATCCAAAAATGGATTAGTGTTCAAGGAATCAAGAAGAACATGGGGTGAAGGTATGTTTTCAGGACACACATCCCACATGACTGGTTCAACCTTGTGTTCTACAGGACATTCTTAAAAACAAATAGGTTTCATTAATTCATGAGCATTGTCGTCAAAATTTTCCAATTGATGTGGGAATTCAATTGGATCCTCTAAAATGTATGGAGGTTCAGCTGACAAATGTTCTTCCCATAAATTTTCTACTACAGTGGTCAACTCAGCTATTTGTGTTTTCATCTCTCCTATGTCTTGTGTTACTTCCTTCATGAAATCAATTAATTGTTCTTCCACATTTAGGCTAATGATGAAGGAATGATCATCATGGGAGTCCTTTAGAACTTGGTTATCATAAAAATTAGGCTCAAAAGAAGGATAACAAGAGTATGGAGCCATTTGTTCATGGGAAACATAACATTGTTCATTCAAAACATCATGATAATAGGCATAAGGAACATCCCAAGATGGTTGGAAAGTTGAAGCCCAAGAATGGTAAGATGAGTCCATGAAATCAGATCAGGAAAATAATGCAAGAGGAAAGACAAAAAAGGATCAGAACTGCAACTCAGATCCTCACAAAGCAGCAAATAACAATAATATTAACACTTGATCTTCCGGAAGAACAATCTCAATGTTCTGGAAGATCAAGACTTACTTCCTTTTTTCAATTTTGGACAGAAGCCAGAAATATAGCACTAAGCTTGATCTTCTAGAAGATCACGTCTGATGTTCTGGAAGATAAGAGGTGTTGAGATGAAAAAATATTGCTCTATTTTTGCAGATTTGATGCTCTGTTATTTGTTTGAACTGTATTTTCTGATTTATTCTGTTTTTGGATTTTTTTTACTTGAATGAATACACTAAATTCAATCAAACTCAATTCAAGACACCGAAGTCCCCGGCAACGGCGCCAAAACTGCTTGACCCACACAAACTTAATTGTGTAAAGTAATCCAGAAGATGGGGAAAATGAAGAATGAAACATAATTTGGAATGAGTCACCCAAGCGTAAGTGATTCAAACCATGAGTTTTGTCAATCAAGCATAATAACTGGTAAGAACCAGGTCATTTCCACAGGGACTTCGATTTGGATTGGATTTAATTGATTTAGTTGTTTGTGGAGGGGTAAAGTGTAGATGACACATGGCAGTACAGATTTATCAGTTGGTGAAGTTATTTAGTGCGGCTAGAGTATTAGCAGTGCTGAGTTTGATGAAAAGGTCATATTTCCTTGATTGGCCCAACGGATAAGGTCATCTCTATGAGATTAGGACATTTGCACAGGGTGTCCCTTGGGAGTATTGACATTGCTGATTAGATTATCTATGATGAGCTGATAACATGTCCAACAGGGAAGAACCTGTTCAGGGACATTCTTGTCAGATTATGGGTGATCTAGTTGGAATTAGTGTGAAAGGATTAATGTTGAGACCTTAGCCGAGATGATATAGCCAGCTCATGCACTTAATCGCCTGCAACGCGGTCAGGATTGGGACGAGAAGGCTATCCTGGTAGTGCGGTTGTGAGGGTGTGCAGGGTGGATCACACGGACGAGGTAAGCTTTATGTTAATCAGCGTGGGGGCTTGTCCGTGCGGCAATCATCTTCAGCGCGGGAGAAATGCGCCTGAGCATTAATTATCCAGTCTATGACCATAGATGTACGTATTATGTTCATACTGTCAGAGGGAACATTTTGATCTGATTAAGAGAAGAAGTTGTAGAGATGTAACGGGGACTGAAGACGAGGAGTCTTCTGTCCATATTCATTTCCCCTCTTTGATGAGAAATCAAAGAGTTGGAGGGTCACCATTAATGAGGAGAGCAGAGATACAAAAGGCAATTTTCTTCACCTGTGAAAGGTATGGTCACACACATTCTCTGGTTTTTCCTCTCTTTCGATAAGGATTTTGTTATTCCATTTGGGACTAACTTAATAATCGGAGGGCCTTCCAAGCCACAGTGGCAGGGGGTCTTCTAACTATTTCCTTTGGTTGCAGAGAATTCAGGCGAGATTGGATAACAACAAGGAATTTGGCAAGGAAAGGATCTTTAGTTCAGTTCAACAGAAGCACTCAACGACAGTGAAAATTATCACCGTCGACAATTGGCGCCGTCTGTGGGAAATCCACATCAAGTTGAAGTAAAGTTCGTTGTTGAGAAGTTTGAAGCGGAGATGGCAATTATCAGAGAAAATGAAGTCGAACAGACACCAGAAACAGGGATAAATGTCGGGGATGGGCGTGGAACCCAAGAAAACGATCCTATTCCACACCACGCCCCCAGGAAGACAAGGGGCCACCCTCGGTTTCAGATTTTTCTGAGAGGAGGTTCAAGCAGGCCACAGGATGTGGAAATGGCCGACATTGTCCATGACGAGAACGAGGATCGCATAGATATCCAGGATGATTACGAGGTGGAAGATGCAAGTTCGAGCCGTTCCAGATTATTGGGTTCCCAATCCAAATCCAAATCCAAGTCCGCTAGAAACGAGGATCTGGCCGAATTGGTCAGGATCTAGGGGAGACGATACGACGATTGGAGGCCCAAATGCAGAATATGGAACGACAGAAAGATGGTGTACCTCAGGGAAATCGACCTTTGGTTACCCCTACAAGGCTGAATGTCCACACCCGTCCCAAAACACGTGGAGGTCAGAGAATGGCTCCCGGTGTTCGGAGACAGGGGGAGTGGCAAATGCCAGGAGACCAGCCGACAGCGCGAATAGGGGAATGCAGGCTCCACCCCTTCCCCGAGAAGGGAGAGGGAGGTTAGGGATCCTCCACAACCTAGTGAGCACAAGAACAGGACATGAAGCAGAGGTTCGCGTTGCACCAACCGGCCTCAGATGGTCAGGTCAGTGAATTCTGTACTAGACTTAATAGATCATTTGCGCAAAAGGGCCCAGGCCAGATCTGCTCAAAACCATGGGGATGTTAATCCTCAAATGGAGGATTTACAAAGGTGGATAGATGAAAAGTTTAGGGGAAAGGCAACAGCCAAGGAGAGTGCGAGAAAGGAAATTCAGCAGATCACAGCGACTCCCCTGTCTCATGAGATTTCAGACTACCGAATTCCAAGGGGCTTCTCTCTGACCAACTTTCCAAAGTATGACGGAAAGGTGGACCCAGTGGCTCACCTGAAGGATTTTCAACAGGCTCTCATCCTTTATGAGGGTGATGAGTTTCTTTATTGTCGGATGTTTGCGTCCAGCCTGGGACGCACGGCTCTTAGTTGGTATCATAAACTGCCCGCACACTCCGTTACTAGTTGGGCGCAGCTAGCCGAGCTATTCGTGGGACGTTTCATGACCAGCCGCGCAACTCCAAAGCACTTTGACTCTATGACTTCGTTGAGAAAATGGTCAAATGAATCCCTTCACGAGTATGCGGGCAGGTATGTGGAAATTTAAAATGATGTGGAAGACTGCACGGAGAAGCAAGCAGTGGCAATGTTCAGGCTAGGGCTTTCCTTTGGTGAGAAACTAAGGGAATCCTTAATCTTGAACCCGGTGGAGTCCTTTCCCGAGCTCATGGAAAGGGTTGAACACGCCAAGTTGGAAGAGGAGGCCAACAGGGAGGCATGCCGCACTGCCAATAGGGCTCACTGCGCTCACGTTGTTGAGCCAGCCGAGAAGAAGAAAAAAAGAAAAAGGCCAGTGCGACCCCAGTCTCCCGAGAAGGAAGTCAATGCGGCGCCAGCACCTGCGGCACATCAAGCTAATTTCAACGGGTTGCCCGTTTTGAGAATGGGGAGACCGGGTCCAACCTCATACAAGGCAATTTGAACTGAATTCAACATCCCAATTTTTTGAATGATCTTCCCCTTGCAGGAAGATCCATTTTGGAAGTGGCCAGCCAGGCAGGGAGGAAATCGAGCAGAGTTAAAAGCAACAGGTCTAAGGTGCAGTTACGATAGAGAATATGGTCACAAAACCGAAGACTGTAGAATGTTCAAACAGTTCTTAGAAGAGCTGGTGGAGGCTGGTCATTTGAAACAGTACCTAGCTCAACCCCCGCGCAGAACAACAGGCAGGTCAGGGTGGTGGGGGATGGTGCTTGCTCAGATGAGGACCTACCTCTAGCTGATGTAATTCGCATGATTCATGGAGGTGAAGAGCAGGTTCCACTTCAAGAGTCCAGGGCTTTAAGAAG
>NMUG010013445.1:0-10107 GCA_002855965.1 Monotropa hypopitys
TTTTTTGTCCTATTTACACGAATATTCTCCTCTACCCCTAAATAGTACACGTATACTCACAACTCAGCCAAAGTATATCACAATCTTTAGTTTCCATTTACATGCATACACCTGTTGCAAATGCAACAGGTCCTGTTTTGTTTTTTTTAATTCTAATTTAACTAAGTTATATAAATTACCTTTTAACTTCTTTTACTTCCAATTCATTCTCTAAAAATTATGTTAGATTTATTATTAATGCTTTATTTCTTATTTTTATAATTTCAATCTCACCAATTTAATTTTTAATCGCCCAAAAAAAATTATTGCGATCACCCTTAAAAATTCGTATCAGCTTAAATCAATTTTTATTAATAAATTTCAATTTCGGCCCATTTAAAATTTTTAATCACGCTAATAATTATTTATTAATCCCCATTTTTTTTCTAACTACTTTTATTAATTAATTAATTAATTTTTACGGTGCGGGTCTCACATTGTCTATCTTTCTATTCGGTAGTATTGCCGAAGCATTACAATTGTCGTTCATCTATAAAACGTATGTGCAGCTGCTTAGTGGCATTTCTAAAGCAGCACAGTTGTCGTTCATCTCTAAAACGTGCATACAGTTGTTCGGTGGTATTCCTAAAGCAGCACAGTTGCCAATTATCTATAAATTGTGCATTCCCGTCAGTGGTATTGCCGAACGGATTGGTGGTATGGCCATATGAGACTCGGTGGTATTGCCGAGGTCCTACAGGCTTCCGGTGGCATTGTCGAAAGGCCAAGACAGTTGCTAATTATCTACAAATTGTGCATTTCCATCGGTGTCATTGTCGAACGGATTGGCGGTATGGCCAAACGAGATGTAGTGGCATCACCGGGGTCTTACAGGCCCCCGGTGGCATTGCCAATGTAACGGTTTAGAATTTCTTGAATTAAATTTAAAATTCTTAAATTCTATTCCTTACATTTTGATTGATCTTGATCTCAAAATCTTCTCTTAATCGTTGTGATTAATCTTAGAATGTCATAGAAAGTTCAATTGCAAATCCAACGCAACTTGAATCGTTCAAATCAGAGTTCGGGTGAAGAATCTAGGCCCAAAAAGGTCAATCCCTCCTCGGATCCACCAATTTCTAGAAGAAGGATAAGGCAAGGCCTCCTTTACCGGAAATGGAAGAAGGATTTGCAGGAGAGGGGGTCTCCTTTTCCAATAATGGAGGCTGGAGTTGCGGAAAAGGAGAAGGGGCCAACTCTAGGAAGAAACAAAGCTTCCAACTACCGGGAGAAGGCCAGGGCCTTACGGGAATCCTTGCGGGAATGCGGGAGAGGAGGCTCCCTATTTCCAAAAGAAGGAAGGGGTTTGAGGAAGTTGGTTGCGAGAGTTCAGGGGTTGCAGGAGAAGGATTAAGCTGTGGAAGTCCAGAGGCTTGGACTACCGGGAATGAAAACCCCAACTCCCGGTCATGCAGGGATGGTAGAGGGTCCGTGGGAGAAGCAGGCTCTTATTCTTCTGGAAGAATAGACCTGCTTTTCCAGAAGTTTGCTTGTTAAATCTTTTGTTGTTCGGGCTTTTTCATTAAGGGTCTTTTGGTCTTTGGGTCGCGATATAAAAGCATCCCTTGTGCAAAAAACCTATTATTTCTACAGAACCTTTCTCTCTTCCGTCCACTTCTTTCTCTCACTCAAAGCTCTCCCTTCTCTCTTCAATCTTGAGTTTTCGGTTGGGATTTTGGAGAAACTTCAAGTTATAAAGACATAGAGCCTGCCTTGCTCTCTCTATTGACGTGCAAATCTTGCCCACCTTTGAAGAACCCCTCATCTAGGGTTTTGTAAATATTTGCTCAAATTATCTCAAGAGGTAGAGTCTCCTAACCCTTTCACATATATGCATGTTTATTCCCTTCTCTCCTCCTTCAACTTGTCAATTTCATAGTTGATGCAAGTAAGTTGGGTCTAGGGTCTTGTTTGGAGTTAGAAGCCAAGTTAGGGGTTGTTGTAAGGGTTGTATGGACTCCCTAGAGTATTAATTTCATATCCTCGCAATCTATTTTAAAAATCCCCAAATTTTATTGAAAATCCTAATTTGACTTGATTTCGAGAAATTGGGGATTTGGGGAAACGAATATGGGATTGTGAAATTGATGCTTGAAATATGAAATTGGTACTTATAAACCATGGGAAAACATTAATTTTGGCCATTGGGCTTACATTGAGGAATTGGGAAAAAACATGACTTTTGGAAATCAAGTGGTAAATGATATCGGATATTGATCCCTCGGGTTGGCTACCTTATATGGGATTTTGATCCCTGGACGTTCTACGTTCACGACATTGTGCAATGGGGGTTTGACTGGACCCTCCCGACGAGTCGGGTAATACTAGGAATCTCACAGTTAGTAAGTTGACGAGCTACTAGCGCGGAACTAGCCTAAACTCTTTATAAATCATTAATTGTGGCAAACCTTATATTGATAAGGAAAATAAGGAAAATAAATTGGAAAACCCTTATCTTGATAAGGTGACGTGCTTGATATGGGTACTTGGTTCAATGGGAAAAATATTAGGAGAACACCTCTAACTTATTAATCCTCTCAAAACCTTTCGGGTCCTCTATGCATGCATCACCTGTTTACTTCTATACATTGATACGCACACACGACATCCATATATATCTATTATTTAGGTTCTCTACTAGGTGTATGCCTAACCCTCTATTTTTAGGGAATGATCCTTTGGAGTAGCTTGGAGTGGAGTTCCTTGCTCATTGGAAGATTTGAAGACTTTTTTTATGTATTGCACTTTCTAACTTTCATTTCCGCGCTTTTATTTTAAAGTTAATGGCTCCCAGTTTGTAATAACTTAGATTAATACTTTTCCTATTTATGCCTGCCTGTGATTGATACATTATACATACGGGTGGTATTGGGATGATTGTTCTTCTTTTAGTAGTTATTTTAATTCCTCTAATATCACCTTTCAAAAATTGGTTTGAATTTTGGGGTCGTTACAATTAGTATCAGAGCAAACGTTTCGAAAACTTAAGGACATTAGGGAGACACTTAGTCTCACATGGGTGCATCACTTTGTTTTTGTATTATATGTCATATGGTCATGCATATGTGCTTGTGTGTTTGTGTGCATTGCATGAGGACTAAAGGAAATTTTTTGAACAAATAATTTTTATAAAGGTTAACTTTTGGAGTCCTTTCCTATTGTTGGTTGTCTAGGATGTTGATCCTTGGTTGGTTGTACCTGAGTTGTTCTTTCAAATCACATGTTGTGGGTGCCTAGCTTGAGTATTGGTAGTCATTTCTATCCTACCTTTAGTCTGGACCATCGTGATTAGACTTTTGTCATCTAAGTCTTCTCGGTTGATGGGATTCCTATCCTATCTTTTGTAATTACGTCGAACCATTGTGTTGGAACCTTCTATGTTGATCTCTCAGTTATGGAGGTTGATTTCTTGCTGACGTCCTTAGAATTGGTCTTGTCGTTGTTTCCTTCAAGCACTGGGTTCCATCCTTATTGTCGTGGTTGTGGTTGCCTAATCCTTCCCTCAGTAGTGGAAAGTAGATTTTACGGGTATCGGATGATCGAGCATCTTTTCTTGTCCTCTTGGTTAGAGATGATAGCTCATCATACCATCTTATAATCGAATCCTCGGATCTTCCTTATTATCTTGATGATGTCATCGATTGGTACTCCTTGTAGAGTAACATCACATCTTATGATGTCAACCTATTGAGTGTCGTTCCCTCTGACATAGGAGTTGGTTTTCTCCTTATGGTTGAGGCTTGGCCCTCACCCTGTTCAGTCCGGATGTGAATCATTCGATAGCCTTGTTGGCATTCGCTCTCTCTAGGATTGATTCTTTTCCCCGAATGTGTTCTTCCACATGCTTAGCCGTTGGGCTTGGATTAGTTCCTTCTAGTGGAGTTGGGATTTGTGTTCAATACTAGGCAAAACCGGGTTGGAGAACCTAATGGGGGTTGTGTCCCTTTAGCTTGGAAGGTGTTCTGTTTAGAGTAGGCTAAGTCGTGGAAGAAATCTATGTGTAAGTCGTGTTCCAGTCGCTAGATTTCTCTTGAAATTCTGTACCAAGTTGGTTTGTACTTCGAGGTGTGTTTGATGATAGTAGTACCCTACCCTTATTTGGAAGTTATAGTTGTCCATAGAGAATAATTGAAATTGTTTGAGGTTTCCTTGGCAAGCCTCCATGGCTTACCCTCTTTGTTAAATTGTTTGGGGTTGAAGAATCATGTGAGGAAAGTTTGATGTGCATGAGGATGATGATAGATGTAGTGCATAGTGATGTCAGATATTTATTGGTTGAGCGAGGTCGACGAGAGAAGTTTAAGTGTTTATTTTTGTGATTTTAGTTGTATCTTGAGGATGGGAAAGAGTCGAGTTAGTAACTTGAGGTAACTAGAGTTAGCATAGTGAAAGTGTAAGTGATAGCGTGTCATTGTTGTGAATTGAGTCTCATTGGATGATTTGGGGCTCAGACTTATGTCTAAACTGCCTTGGTGCTTGGTTGGTGTTATGCCTTCTTGGCAGGTGTGATCATTTTGATTGTGGAAGTGGGACTTAGTTTTCTATTTTCTTTGGCTTGTGGTGCTTAAGTCATCATGGATATTTGGGTGACCCTTAGTAATTGGATGTGATGAGATTAGTTAGAACTTTGATGATGAGTAGTGAGGAAACCTTGTTGACCTTTTAGGATAGATCTTGTGGACCATCCCTATGTTGGTGATGGCTTAAGGTTTCGATGAAGGTAAGGTTGATGTCACTTGGTGACTTAGATATTTGGGTGCAAGCGGTGATTTGGAGTGATTGATCCGAAATATGAAATCCATTTAGATTGTTCGTGTTTGAGTGATAGGGATTTAGCCGAGTCAACCATTGAGAGTGAGAACTTGGTTCAAGGATGTTAAGATATTGGCACATTGGTGTACATGAGGGTCTCTTGGGAGATTATTTGAGGAAGAGGTGTAGTGTGAGCCTTGAGTCTGTGGTCATAATTTTGATTTGGAGTTGTGGCTACTCCTTAACTTTGGCGTATGGTTGCGAGGGTGTGCTTCTAGGCATAATTGGGGCATTCTTTCCTTATCCTTGATCGTGTAGGTTGTGTGATGCCCTAGTTGCATGCTACCTTCGGTGCCTATCCTTGGTATGTCCATTGGTGTCGTGGATGGATGAGTGTTGTTCACCCTTCAATCGTTCCTATTCTTCATCATCTCTGCGGGTTTGTGTGAATGGTCAACAGTATCGACGCATCTTTGATTGAAGTGTTGAGGATATGTATTCGTGCCTTACTCGAGTCGGTGTTGGATGGCCTAATGTTAGGTGCTTTGGGAGTTGGCTACCCCTTGATATAATTATTACATTCTTGATCTTCTCGTATTTCATCGATGTTGGTTGGCAACAGTGGGTGAAGCCTATCTCTTCGGGAAATTCTTGGTTTATTCCTACCAAGATTTCGGTGTCATTCCTATTCGTCGTCGTATCCCTAAGGATGATTCGTAGAAGTGCCGAAACTTGTGGCATTCGGTGAAGTTGTAGTCTGTTCTTCGCCTTGTATGTTGCAATCTACCTACTCACTCTCGTGTATTTGTCTTCTCGAAGTTGCAGAACCACACATTATACGTTTGGCTCCCTTCTAGCGAGTGTTGACATGGAGGAGTTGTCCATTGTCATCATTTCTTGTCATGGAAGGAGATAGTGGGATCCTATGAACTTCCCCATCTTCTAATCATACTCTTGTTTCGTTTATGCATATTGATTTCTCGTGGGCATTCTTTCTTGCAAAATCGTTTTACGAATTGGATTTACTGTCTTCACTCTTGTGGCCTTGCTCCTCCAGTGTTCGAACACCTTTGAATTAGGGAGAATGTCCCTTCTTGATATCGTGCTTGCGAGAGTTGGTGGTATTGTCGGTATGTGGGTTGGTGAGTACTGGTATTGTAGAATCATTGGTAAGGTGAAGCGTTGTTCACCTTGTGCAGTTGTGTTGAGAGTTTCATGTAGAGTGTGTGTCTCCTTAGGTCGACTGCACCGACTTAGATCTATAGTGTTGCTTGGTATGACCGGGTGTGTGCGTAGTCCATATCATGTGGTGTAGGAAGGACTAGGGAAGATTGGTTTGAGAAGGCGGTTGGCCAGCGCATCTCAAAACAAACTTCCATGAGTCATTCCAGTACCGCACTAGGTGTGTGTGCAGGTTTGGTTGTATATGAGGATTGGTGTCATTCTTGAGTTTGTTGGTTGAAGGGTGTTAGTGTCAAATTGGTCTTAGAGTTCTATACTTAGTTATGTGGTTGTCTCGGAGTTTATGGAGTAGTGTGAGACTCCAGTGGAGATTTGTGGATTAGTACATGTTGTTTGGTCAAGTAGTTGACCTTAAGTGTATCAATCTCATGATTTCTATCCTCGGTGATGAACTAATCTTGAGTCCCATCTCTGTTTCATGTTTGGTAGTTGTGGTTCCTTCATTCCTTCTATATCATATCAGTGTGTTCGTATCGTATCGGCGTGTCCGTATCATATCGGCGTGTCTGTACTGTATCGTTGTATCCGTGTCGTATCGACATGTGTTGTTGGCGTTCAAATTTTAGATTTTAGGAGTGTTGGTACGAAACTGTTTGGTTGGTACGAATTCCTTTGTAGTATTCTTGGGGCATGGTCTTTGGAACCTCCCATTCTTAGTCAAGATCTTCTAATATCTGAATGATTGGAGGTGGTGAAATGTAGGAGAAGCATGGTGTCTTCCTCCTTTCAGCAGGTTCTTTTTCCTTAGTTTGGCATTTGTTGGTGACTGTTCATGTTATCCTATCTTATCCCTTATCGTGGATACCTCTGTTGTTGGTGGTGGTTTGACATTGGGGTTGGGATGGTTATCCTTCCCCCTTGATTTTCCTTGAAATCATTCTATCTTTGGCTACTCGGGCATGTAGTGAATTTGGGAGTGCATATGAGAATGTGAAATTTGGATTCTCCCTTGTATATTCATCTTATCGGACTCATACTCGACTTGATAGCCTTCTTCGGAACCGTAAATTTTTTGCCTGACTATGTTAACATCTCGAGCAGTAAGGACCCCATCTCCGTCATTGGTTCTTGTTCCTGCTAGTTTGAGGAATGACCTGTTTGCATCTTGGATTCGAGAGAAATATCTGAGATTGTTGATTCTTAGGAAATCTTTCCATTCCTCTTTATGCAATCTTGTGTGGTCGATGATGTAATATTCGAGGACGAAATTCCTTTAAGGAGGGTGGATTGTAATAGTTTAGAATTTCTTGAATTAAATTTAAAATTCTTAAATTCTATTCCTTAGATTTTGATTGATCTTGATCTCAAAATCTTCTCTTGATTGTTGTAATTGATCTTAGAATGTCATAGAGAATTCAATTGCGAATCCAACGTAACTTGAATCGTTCAAATCGGAGTTTGGGTGAAGAATCTAGGCCCCAAAAGGTCGATCCCTCCTCGGATCCACCAATTTCTGGAAGAAGGATAAGGCAAGGCCTTCTTCCAACTACTGGAGAAGGCCAGGGCCTTGCGAGAACCCTTGCGGGAACGCGGGAGAGGAGGCTCCCTATTTCTGGAAGAAGGAAGGGGTTTGCGGAAGTTGATTGCGGGAGTTCATTGGTTGTGGGAGAAGGATTAAGTCGTGGAAGTCCAGAGGCTTGGACTACTGGGAATGAAAACCCCAACTCCCAGTCATGCAGGGATGGCAGAGGGTCCGCGGGAGAAGTAGACTCCTGTTCTTTCAGAAGAACATGCCTGCTTTTCCGGAAGTTTGCTTGTTAAATCTTCTGTTGTTCGGGCTTTTTTATTAAGGGTATTTTGGTCTTTGGGCTGCGATATAAAAGCATCCCTTGTGAGAAAAACCCTATTATTTCTGCAAAACCTTTCTCTCTCTTCCGTCCACTTCTTTCTCTCACTTAAAGCTCTCCCTTCACTCTCCAATCTTGAATTTTCGATTGGGATTTTGGAGAAACTTCAAGTTATACAGACGTAGAGACCGCCTTGCTCTCTATTGACGTGCAAAGCTTGTCCATCTTTGAAGAACCCATAATCTAGGGTTTTGTAAGTATTTGCTCAAATCATCTTGATGCAGAACGCATCAGAATAATAATGGAGGAATGAAGGCCGGTTCAGGTAAACTGAATCCGAGGTGAACGACGGACGGATTTTGAAAGAAATCCAGTAGAAGCGGACAGATTATCACCGTAATCTGTAAGGGGATGATCGGATTAGCACCGTAATCCGGTAGAAGAGTTAGGAATACACCTAACTTACACAGGAGTCCACCTGAAAATGAAGGGAGACGAGCTCAGTTTCGGAAAATAGGGGGGTTTGATTATCAATTAGCTGTCTGTATCTGTACATCGCATTGGCTTATATAGCCACTAAGGAAAATAAAGAAAAGAAAACCCTAAAATGGGTGGTGGCTAGTACAAACAAAAGGGAAAAGTAAAATGATTACAAATGTACAATTCTCTAACAGAATCTAAAAAGTAATAACAGAGTGTCAGATGATGTCGGGTGGTCCCCGTGTGGTTTCATTCCAATGGCTCTGCGGGAAAGCGACCGAGCTGAGGTGCAGCTGTTGAGGCCGTGTTGACGTAGACTGGGGCTTTGAACTAGTATGGGTTGAGTTAGGAGAGCTGGGTTGGGGCTCCTGTTGGTAGTGCGGCGAATGTGGGAGCTCGGCATCTGGTAGCTCGGCACCTGTAGTGCACTGTGCGGCTGACCGGAGTGAACGGGAACTGAGCTCGGCTGAGGCTGAGGTCTGCTCGGTGTCGTATGTAGGCCATTGTCCTACATCAGGCTCCCCCACTAAAGATGAACTCGTCCTCGAGTTTTCTATGTGCTCAGGAGGGTGATAATTAATCAGATCTCCGATGTTGAAGGTGTTGGAAATGTGCAAATCACCAGGAAGATCCACGTTGTATGCATTATCGTTGATCCGATTGAGGACTTTGCAGGGACCTACTCTCATCATCTGTAGTTTGGTGTACGTACCTATTTGGAACCTGTCTTTGCGAAGATGAACCATAACCAGGTCTCCCTCTTTGAACGTCTTTCTTCTTCTTCGCTTGTCGGCCCTGGACTTGTATTTGGCATTGGACTCTTCTAGTTTGGCCCTGGTGTCAATAAGTGTGCGGACAGTATCTATTGCTCGGTGCTCGGCAACTCGGCTGGTCCATGGTTGAGAAGGTAGGGGAACAAGATCCAGAGTATGGGTTGGGACATGACGATACACAACCTGGAAAGGAGTGTTGCATGTGGATCTGTTGATGGTGTTGTTAAAGGCAAACTCAGCTTGGGGCAACTGGAGGTCCCACTGCCTGGGCTTGTCTCCAGCTAGGCAACGTAACATATTGCCGAGTGTGCGGTTGACGACCTCCGTCTGGCCATCAGTCGGAGGTGATGGTTTTGGGTACGCCGTGTAGACGAACAATCTCTATAAAGAAGAGGTTGGCAATGTTGGAGGCATCATGAGTCTTTCTGTAGGCCACAAAGTATGCCATCTTCGAGAATCTATCAACCACTACCATGATTGAATCTGCAGCTCTCTGTGTTCTAGGCAACCCGAGAAGAAAATCCATGGACAGGTCTTCCAGGGTGCCTCGGGAACAGGCAATAGAGTGTAGATTCCTGTGTTCTGGGTCTGACCTGTCATGCCCCGGATTTTTAAGCCATATTTTTTTTTAATTAAAAGAATTACATAATCATCTTTGCATAAACCATTTCAACAACAAAGGGGCCGTGAGTAAAAGAAGTACAACATATCCTTTTTACAAACATGCGGAAGTAAAACATTAACTATCCTTTTTCCTTCAAATGAAACTTGCTTATAACTTAGATACAACAATTGCTTTACATGAGAACTTGCTTGCATATATAATATAACAACCATTTAAGAATGTGGGATGCTCATAGGGTACAAGGGGGAAAGGAGGAGAAATAAAAACTTAATTAAAATAGAACATGCTTCTCACCACAAGGAACTAGAGCAAGCTTAAACCAACCCCTCTACAAGCAAGTCAACCCTGCGAATCCTGCAAAGAACTGTAGGAAAACGGTTGAGTCATAAAGACTCAGCAAACATGAGAC
>NMUG010013446.1:0-10107 GCA_002855965.1 Monotropa hypopitys
TAATAAAAAGATAAAAAGGGTTTGAGATGAGAAAAAGTGACAAGAAGAGTTTTTATGTGAGAAAGAGGTAAATGGGTTTTGAAATGGAAATATTTTGGAATGGAAAAGAGAAATATGGGAATTGGGTTTTGAAAGAGAATTGGGAAAATATTTTAAAAAAGGAATAAAAGAGATTTTAAAAGAGAAGAATTTTCTATATTGAGAAATGAGTTTTGAAATGAGATGGGTTTTTGTAAAATAGTGATCCATATCTATTTTGCTTCTCTTTATTATACTCTTCTATAGTATTCATCGAGCTGACGAGTTTTTACTCCTTTCTTTTAGGTGATCCAGGCTAGAGTCCACCAGTCCAGTCCAACTGCAACGGTTGAATGTGGAGGAGTCTGTCTGAGGTTCAGAGTCTGTGGTGTCTAAGAGCTTTATTTATCTTTTGTTGTATTTGAGAGAGTTTATTTCTCTTATTTGTGTCAGAGAGAGTTGTACCTTTATTGTACATCAGTGTAGGTTGGGCTAGGGCATGTAGCCCAATGATGAGTTTGAGTTTGAGATGGAGTCTGTATATGTATTTCATTGGCAGAGTTATGAGATGTATCTTTATTTCAGTTATAGTTAGCAATTTTTATTTCAGTTGGAGTGTGATTAGTGAGTTTATGGTTGTATAAATCTGTCATGTGTCACCCTGGATGATTGGCTCTATAATTATCAGGGTTTGGGGCGTGGCAGATGAGGTCCAAGTCATAGTTAAAGCTAAAAAAGCTCTTTAAAAGTGGCAGCGTGACAGAAATGAAGACAATTTTAAGACCTATAAACAAGCTTGCAATGAGGCAAAGAAAGTCGTGGGAGAAGCTAAGATGAGGTCGCTAGAGAAATTTTATACTAGACTATATATTAAGGACGAAGAGAAGAATATCTATAAACTTTCCAAATGGAGAGAAAAGAAAACAAGAGATTTATCTCTAGTTAAGTGCATAAAAGACGATGATTATAGGGTATCAGTAAAAGATGATGAAATTAAAGGACAATAGAAGAATTACTTTGACAAACTATTGAACGAGAAACATGTAGACAACCTAAACGATGAGGACTTAAGTACTTCTAGTGGAAGGGAAAGACAGGAATATATGTTTTAGCGTAGAGTATTAAAGTTGGAAGTAGAAAATGCATTGAAAAAGATGAAATCGTGCAAGGCTTTAGGACCAGATGATTTTTTTATTAAGGTTTGGAAGAACCTTTGAGATATTGGAGTGTTGTAATTGTCTGGGGTTCAGAATCTGTAGTGTCTGAGAGCTTTATTTATCTTTTGTTGTATTTGAGAGAGTTTATTTATCTTATTTGTGTCAGAGAGAATTGTACCTTTATTGTACATCAGTGTGGGTTGGGCCAGGGCATGTAGCCCAATGATGAGTTTGAGTTTGAGTTTGAGATGGAGTCTGTATATGTATTTCATTGACAGAGTTATGAGATGTATCTTTATTTCAGTTCTAGATAACAATTTTTATTTCAGTTGGAGTGTGATTAGTTAGTTTATGGTTGTATAAATCTGCCACGTGTAAACCCTGAATGATTGGCTCTACAATTATCAGGGTTGGGGCGTGACAGATGAGGTCCAAGTCATAGTTAATGCTAAAAAACTCTTTTAAAAGTGGCAGCATGACAGAAATGAAGACAATTTTAAGACCTATAAACAAACTTGCAAAGAGGCAAAGAAAGTCGTGGGAGAAGCTAAGATGATGTCGCTAGAGGAATTTTATACTAGACTAGATATTAAGGACGAAGAGAAGAATGTCTATAAACTTTCCAAATGGAGAGAAAAGAAAACAAGAGATTTATCTCCAATTAAATGCATAAAAGACGATGATTATAGGGTATCAGTAAAAGATGATAAAATTAAAGGATGATGAAAGAATTACTTTGATAAACTATTGAACGAGAGACATGTGGACAACCTAAACGATGAGGACTTAAGTACTTCTAGTGGAAGGGAAAGACAAGAATAAATGTTTTATCGTAGAGTATTAAAGTCAGAAGTGGAAAATGCATTGAGAAAGATGAAATCGGGCAAAGCTTTAGGACCAGATGATTTTTTTTTATTAAGGTTTGGAAGAACCTTGGAGATATTGGAGTGTTGTGACTGAAAAAGTTATTCAACAAGATTATTCTATCTATAAAGATGTCTGATGAGTGGAGAAGGAGCACCCTAGTATCCATATATAAGAAGAGGATATTTAAAGCTGCAAAAATTGTAGAGGTATTAAATTGATGAGTTATACAATGTAGTTGTGGGAAAGAGTTATTAAACATCACCTAAGGATGATGACAAAGGTATTAGAGAATCAGTTCGAGTTTATGCCTGGAAGATCAACAATAGAGGCAATATACTTCTTGAGAAGACTAGTCGAAAAGCATAGAGAGAAAAAGAAGGATCTTCAAATGGTTTTCATACACTTAGAAAAATTCTACGATAATGTGCCTCGAGACGTTATATGGTGGGAATTGGAGAGGAAGGGGACGACAAAAGGGTATATTGATGTGATTGAGGACATGAATGAAGGCGTGGCACTACCATTAAATCTCAGTAGGAGAAACAAGCCAATTTTCAATCACAGTAGGACTGAATCAAAGATCTGCTTTGAGCCTCTACTTATTTGACTTAGTTATGGGTGAATTCACTAAACAAATTCAGAATGTACCATGCTGTATGATGTTTGCGGATGATATTGTCTTAGTAGACAAAACAACAAGTGGCGTTAATGCTAAGCTGGAAACCTGGAGAGAAGCATTAGAGTCAAAAGGTCCAAAGATCAATAGAAATAAAATGGAGTACATGAAATGTAAGTTTAGTGACACCTAGAATGCTAGTGTTGACAAACTAACCCTCCATAATCAAGAGTTACCAAGAAGCGAGCGTTTTAAATACCTGGGCTCACTTGTTAGTAAGAATGGAGAGATTGTGAAGGTTGGAACACATAGAATACAAGTCGGATAGATGGATTAGAGAAGTGCTTCAGGAGTGAGGATACCCAAAAAGTTGAAGGGAAAATTCTAGCACACTAATATAAGGTCATTCATGTTATATAGCACAAAGTGATGGGCCATTGAGAAATAACAGTTAAGTATTATGAGTGTAGCCGAAATGAGAATGATGAGGTCGATGTGCGGCAAGACTCTACAAGATAGAGTTAGGAACAAAAACATTCGTAAAATGTTAGCGTGGCACCGATAGAATACAAGATGAGAGAAAATAGATTAAGGTAGTTTGGATATTGTTAAGTTAGAGGTTGTTGTGTTATTTTCTTTTTGATCATATAAATATAATAATGAGAGAGAAAAACCCTAAATTAGCAAGATTTTTCTCGTTCTATTTTTTCCTCTTCACATGGTATCAGAGTAGTATGTAACCCTAGTTTTGTAGCCGCCACTGTTCATCTGAGTCTTGCCAACCTTTGCCGGACCTCGCCGGTCTTCATGGTCCATCACTAAACTTATTCTAGGTTTGTTCCAACCTCCTCAGCCTTCATCTGGAGTTCACAGCTCTCATCATATGTCTCTAGCACGTCGCCGGACCTCAACCAGACTTCTCTGGCCCTCAAACAGCCTCGTCGACCCTCAAACAGCCTTCGTCGACCATCTAACAACCTCGCCGGCCCTCGAACAACCTTTTCTTGAGTCAGACTGACCTTCGCTTCCCCTGTCCGCCACTCGTCATTGTTCGCCTGCCTTCGGTGAGCCATATCCGACCTCTAGCAAACCTTTTTTGGCATATGGCATCATCTGGGTCAGTGTATTAAGTTCTTTTGGCTCCTTAACTTCACCAACTTTATTAATTTCTTAATATGTCGTCAAAGGATGATTCTTCTGCTCCAAAGGTTGAGTTGAGTCGTGTTGGGACTCTTGATAACTCTTCTCTTGATATTTGCCATGTCAAGCTTGATGGTTCTAACTAATTGCTTTGATTCCGTAGTTTTACCTTGGCTATTACAGCAAAAGGCCTATTAAAATTCATCAAAGGCCCTGTTCCACAACCAATTGCTGGACCAGATCTTAACATGGATGACTCAAAATGCCTTAGCCATGACTTTTCTCTTTAACTCTATGATAGTCACTATCCATCATACCTTCTTGTTCCTTGACAAACCTACTTTCAAAAAGGGAATGATGCTCAGGTTTTTTAGTTGAAAACAAGATTTCAGAAGTTGGATCAAAAGAATCGATCCTTAGTTGAGTATTACGCCGAGTTGAGTGGAGTTTGGCAGGAAATTGATTATTATCAGGGTTTTCAAGCTGTTTGTACAGATGATGCAACTACTTTTCAACCGATGGTGAACAAAGAATGTGTTTATGACTTTCTTGTTGGCTTTGATATAGTGTATGATCCGTTTCGTGTGCAGATATTGAGTAGAATTCTGTTTCCTTCTCTATGAGAGTTTTATGCATGTGTTCAACAAGAGGAGAGTCGATAGAGTGCTATGTTACATACTCCGGTTTCTGATTGCTCTGCCTTGGCTGCCACTCCTATTCCACAATATGTTAAGCCTGGTTAGGGCCAATCTAGTGATAAACGTGGCTTCAGTAATCGTGAGTCGCTTCAGTGTGACTATTGTGACAAGACTGGGCATACCAGGGGTTTCTGTTGAAAGCTACATGGTCATCTCTCTCGGGGACGAGTAGGTGGTCGTAGTGGTGGTCTCGTGCATTCTCATGCACATATTTCTAAGGCTATTGTTGATACCGTGACTACACCTAGTAGTACTCCAGTTGGTTCTCTTTCTCAAGAGTAGTTACAAACTCTTCAACATCTTACGACTCAGCTTGACACTTCCTCTACTGCGGCTTCTACTTTAATTTCTTCCTTCAATTTTGCTTACACGGGTATTCATGCTAGTGCATTTACTACCTCTTCTCTTCTTTGGATTATAGATTCTAGTGCTACTGAGCATATGACTGGTTCTTCCTTTTTCGATTCCTACTCTACATATTCTGGTAAGGATAAAGTCAGAGTAGCTGATGGCTCCCTTTCTACTATTTGGGGAAAGGTTCCATCCGTTATTCTCCTACCTTTTCTCTTTCTTCAGTTCTTCACGTTCCAACTTTTTCCACAACTCTTCTTTCTATTAGCAGTCTTACGTATTGCTTAAATTTCTCAGTCTCTTTCCCCTACTTATTGTCTTTCAGGAACTGGATACGGGACGACAAATTGGTAGTGGTAAAGCACATAGTGAACTTAATTTTTTAGAGCCTACACCTAATCCAGTTGCTCCACCTCTGTCACGTTGTCAAGCTTTTGAAGTTGATGTGGGTTCAGCTCTTCCTTTGTTGCATCAGTGGCACCGAAGATTGGTATCCTTTTTATAGGCTATTAGAAAGACTATTCCTAATTTGGTTAAGCAATGTACCAAGAGTCAGTTTTTTGTGAAGCGCGTGAACTTGCAGAACATAAACACTCTTTTTATGCTCCTGTTAATCAATGAAGTGAATCTCCTTTTATGGTTATACATTTTGATGTTTGGGGCCCTACCCCGATTCCCTACCTTTCAGACTATCGCTGGTTTGTCACTTTTATTAACTATTATTCTCGTATTACATGGGTGTATTTACTTTGGGCCAAAAATAAAGTTTTTGTGTTTTAAAATCCTTTCACCAGATAGTGCATACTCAATTGGATGCTAATGTTAAGGTCCTCCAAAGTGATAATGGGACGGAGTATATTGATGGAATTTTCGATCTTATCTTGATGAATGTGACATTATTTTTTCAGATATTTTGTGTTGGCACTCCACAACAAAATGAAGTTGCTAAACGCAAGAATCGTCATCTTGTTGAGGTAGTCCGCTCTCTCTTATTCACCATGAATGTAACATTTTTTGGGTGAAATTGTTCTCACTGCGGCTTTCCTCATCAATCGCATG
The DNA here is from genome assembly GCA_002855965.1 of Monotropa hypopitys. Lineage (NCBI taxonomy): Eukaryota > Viridiplantae > Streptophyta > Magnoliopsida > Ericales > Ericaceae > Monotropa > Monotropa hypopitys. The sequence continues at coordinate 5,907 of NMUG010013446.1, forward strand.
TCATCCAGTGTTCTTCAGTTTAAAACTCCTCTTAGGTTTTTACCTGGTTGTTCTCGGGTCTCGTCTCTTCCACCAAAAATCTTTGATTGTGTTGGTTTTGTCCATGCCCCTTCACATCATCGTGCTAAGTTAGATCCCAAAACCCGTAAGTGTGTTTTTCTTGGCTATTCGCCTACCCAGAAAAATTACAAATGCTATGATCCACAATCTTGCAAAATGTTTGTCTCTATGGATGTCACTTTTGGGGAAACCAAGTCCTTTTATCCTCTTTCCTCTTCATCTATTCAAGGGGAGAATCATAATATCCCGAAAGAGATGATGAAGGAGGAAGAGAGACTGCATCTTATATTCCAGAGTCTTGGTTGTACTCTCCTATCTCTTGTCATTGTGAAGGAAAGATAGAAAATTCTGAGAAGGGAAAGGAACCAACATCTGAGACAAGAACATGTCATTACACTGATGGACGACTGGATAGGCCAGACTTAAAAACCCTTTTTCCGATGAAAAAAGGGTAAGTCGACATGTGATGTACCACCTGGCCAATCTATATCACCTACTCCAGTCTCTGACTCTTCAGTGGCTTCACTTGGTAATGAACGATCATTTCTTATTGAATCTGATAATCTTGATATTCCTATTGCTGTTAGAAAATGAGTTCGACAGTGCACTCAATATCTTATCTCATAGTTTGTTTCATATAACAGTCTTTCCTCTTCGTATCATGATTTTGTCTCTTTTCTCTCTTCTATATATATTCCACAGGATTGGAAGGAGACTATCACAATACCTAAGTGAAAAGAAGCTATGGTAGACGAGATGACATTCTTAAAGAAGAATGGCACCTGGGAATTTGTGTCTCTTCCTAAAAGAAAGAAATCAGTTAGTTGTAAATGGGTGTTCACCGTAAAACACAAGGCAGATGGGATAGTTAAGAGGTACAAAGCTAGACTTGTTGCTAAGAAATTTACTCAAACATATGGCATTGATTATGAGAAGACTTTTGCTCATGTGGCAAAGATGAACTCTGTTCATACTCTTCTATCTTGTGTTGTTATTCAGAATTGGCCTCTTCAGTAGTTTGATATAAAGAATGCAATTCTTCATGGTGACTTAGTAGAGAAAGTGTACATGGATATACCACCTGGGTTTTCCCCCTTTACCACCAAGGGGAGAGTGTGTAGATTGAGAAAGACGTTCGATGGGTTGAAGCAATCACCTAGAGCATGGTTTGATAAATTACTCAAGGTCATACTGAGATTTGGATACAAATAGAGTCATGTTGATCATACTATATTCATAAAGAGGAGTGATGGTAAGATTGTTATCCTTATTGTCTATGTGGATGACACAATTATGACAGGTGATGACATGAATGAAATTTCTAGCCTCAAAGCTCTTCTAACTCAAGAATTTAAGATTAATGAGTTTGGGTCAATTAAGTACTTTTTTTGGAATGAAGGTGGCTAGATATGATGAACGAATCTTTATTTCACAGAGGAAGTACATTCTTGATCTTTTGGAAGAAACGTGTATGTTGGGTTGTAAGCCAGATGATTCACCCATTGAGGTCAATCATCATCTTGGTAGCAATGGTAGGGAGTTTACAGATAGGAGAGATATCAGAGACTTGTGGGTAACTTGATATACTTATCTCATACTAAACCTTAAATTTCCTACGCAATTGGAGTTGTTGGCCAATTTATACATGAGTCACGTACTTTACATTTAGATGCAGTTTTTCGATTTTTGAGGTATCTCAAATATGCTCCATGTAAAGGAATTTTGTTCTCCAATTATGGTCATTTGAAGTTGGAAACTTTCACTGATGCAGACTCGGTAGGTTCCATTGATGATAGGTGATCTACTTCTTGTTATTGTATCTTTCTTGGTGGAAATTTGATTACTTGGCGAAGTAAGAAACGATCAGTAGTAGCTAGATCTAGTGCTGAAGTTGAGTACAGGGCTATGACTCACGGTGTTTGTGAGCTTTTATGGTTTCAAACATTTTTGTGTGAATTAGGAATCCTTGATAGTGGTCCCATGAAACTTTACTGTGATAATAAGGCTGCCATCAACATTACTCATAACCCTGTTCAATATGATTGAACGAAGCATATAGAAATTGACATACACTTTATCAAGAAAAAGTTGAGCAGTGGTTTGATATACATGTCTTTCATGAGATCTGAAGACCACTTAGCTGATATATTTACAAAAGGACTTAATAACAATTTTTTTCATCCTATTGTGTTCAAGTTAAGCTTGATTGATATCTTTGCACCAACTTGAGGGGAAATGTTAAGTTGAGGGTTGTTGTGCTATTTTCTTTGTACATAAATGTATTTTAGTCTTGTAAATATATTAATCATATAAATATCATAATGAGAGAGAAAACCCCTAAGTTGTGGAGATTTTTCCCATTCTGTTTTTTTCCTCTTCACATATATGTCTGTCGTAGATCGAATGATACAGTAGTTAGGAAGAGTGGCCTGATTTAGGCACTAAGGGGATGGGAAGACCAAAATTGACCTTAGAAGCTTTAGTTAGAAGGGACCTAAATTTTTTGCATATTACAGAACAAGATACTCTTGACAGAACTCTGTGAAAAAGACGGATTCATGTAGCCGATCTCAATTAATTAAGACTTAAGACTGTTTGGTTTGGTTTGGTTACCACCGACAGAAAAAAAAACCTTCCCTTGCTTGCAAAACTACATTATGGACGTGTAGGTATCATTTTGGGACCTAAACATGTGATTGATATCATCAATAAACAAGAGTTACCTTAATTACACAACCTTCGCCAATAACGCTATCGGTGACATCAGCATCAAGAATCTTAGAAGGAGGCAAATAACGAGGCTGGGTATAAATTGGAGCTGAACGATCATAGAAACTGCAGCACAAGGCACACATTAGTCGAATTTTTCACACTTCAAATAGAGGCACAATTACTACAACACATTAAAGGGTGAACAAAGATGTCAAACTTGTCAAAGAGTCCAAAGAGTACCTAAAATCTGGTACTGGCTTTTTGGTGATCCCTAAATTGGCATTATAAAAGGCTTCAATGGTACCAATGTCTTCCCAGTATCCATCATACAAGTAAGCTTGTACCTGTAGACATGAAATAGCAACCAGACTTTTGAGGATTTAAGATTACTTCAAAGGCCGGAATTCTATGAAAAGAGGTGTTGTCACATTTGTTGTATTAATAAATTTCAGTACAATAAATTACCACGGTTGTTGTCAGTGGACTAGCAAGTTAAAAAACAACCTATGGTAAAAGCTCGGAGTCCTATGTATCAATACAATGAACTGCGTTGTATGAATCAGGATACTCCAATTAGCTTTGAGATATGCAGGGTAATAGACAACCGGACCACTTACTACTATCCTCATCATTGTTGGCAGAGCCGTTCCTGAGATTCGAGGCGTCCGAAGTGAGCTCTTCAAATGGGATCCTCTATATGTTTATTGATACAAAAGTTGGGTAACAAAAAGTCTTAATAAATAACTAATACAAAAACTTCACCATTACAAAAGTTTAAAAGCATAATTATCCAAAAAATATAACCATTATAATGCTTCGAAAATATATCATTTAAACATTGCTCTTCTCGCATGTTTAGCAGCAAACGTACTAATTAAGCTACCATAATCAAGCTTCTTCACCAAAGCCTTCTTAATAGATAATATAGCTAATCCATTCAATCTTTATTAGAACATGGTTGACTGAATGTAAGTTTTCATTAATTTTAATTTTGAAAAAGCTTTTTTTCCCTGGTGCAACTGTAACTGGTATAGTGAAAAAATATTCTATATGCAATCCATGCATTCAAGAAACAACCCTCCATTGCCTTCAAGTAATTGAGCACATCAATTGGTTTTCTTGTATCTTTTGGCAAAACCTCTTTCAAGACTTTTAATTTTAAAAATAAATCCATCCCGTCAATTAAAAAAAACACTTTTCTTCAGAAACTCTTCAAGATTGGCACAACAGGACATCAAAGCTTCATCCTCGGACAAATCCAGATGCTTCAAATCAAACAGCAATCCAAAAACTTTCACATATACTTGAAATTGTTCGAATCTGTTGGAATTAATCATGGAAATTACGGAATTCTATTTATTTATTCCTTTATTTTATTTGATTGATTGTAATTGATCCTTTCCTAGAATAGGCTAGATAGGGTACTATA
>NMUG010013447.1:0-10103 GCA_002855965.1 Monotropa hypopitys
TAGTATAATGAGTAACGTTCATATCAAAAACCGACACCTACCGAAATAAAAATCGGTTCGGTTCTGTTTTGTATGGGTTGCTTATTTTTCGTTTTTTTGTTCGAGTTGGGATTATAATTATATTCGGTCCACATAAAAAATCGGTTTTTTGTTTTTGGTCGAGTTCGGTCGGGTTTCAATCGGAAGTGTCAAAACCGATCCCCGAACCAAAATTTCCGGTTGAGTTTTAAAAAAAAACAGAATGGACCGAATGTGGGTACGGACCGACAGAAAATCGATTTTCGGTTGATTTTTTGGTCGGGTCAGTTTTTTAGGTTTTTGATTCACCCCTACCCAGTGGTGGATCGACGATCAGTGGGGTCACCGGCTCAATCTACATCTGAGTATGCATAAAGCTCAAGTGAAGAATGAGAAGAAAAATGAAGATTATGAAACCGGGTCCTCTTGATGTACCTAAGAATGCGAAGAACTGCGGCATAGCAGGGTGAGCGAGAAGAAGAGAGAAATTGGTTGACAGTATGAATACCATAAGGGATTTCAGGGCGAGTAACTCTAAGATAAACAAGACTCTTGACCAATTGACGATATAATGTAGGATCAAGAAGAGCACCATCCATAGGAGTGAGACGAGAGTTTATCTCAATAGGAGTAGAACGTGTCTTGCTATCAATGAGTCCAGTGCAGGCAAGAAGATCAGAAGCATATTTGACATAAGAGATCATTACTGGAAGTGATTTCAAGGCCTAGAAAATAACTGAGTTGACCTACATCCTTCATCTCAACATGTTGCTAGAGATGAATGTTGAGATCTGAAATACATGTGACATCATCCACTGTAATAATCATATCATCAACATAAAACAAAAGGAGAATGGTTCCATGAGTAGTCCTGCGAATAAAAAGAGTTGAATCATATGGGCTAGGGGTGAAACCAAAATCACCAACAATAGAACTGAATTTGGCAAACCAAGCCCGAGGTGCTTGTTTGAGACCATAGAGAGCCCAACGTAATTTATAGACTTTATGAGAATCATGAGAATAACTGGGAGGAGGATGCATATAGACATCCTCAGTAAATTCACCATGTAAAAAGGCATTTTTGGCATCCATTTGAAATAAATCCCAACGTCGAATGACAGCAACTGCAATTAAGCTGCGGACTGAAGTAAGACGGGCAACCGGGGCAAAGGTTTCCTTATAGTCGATCACATACTCTTGGGTATACCCTTTAACAACCAAATGAGCCTTGTATCGATCAATAGACCCATTAGAGTGAGTTTTATTTTTGTAAACCCACTTCACTGTAATATCGTGAACCTCTGGATTATTATAATTAAGTTTATGGTTAATGAAAATGAATTAAAAGAATTAAACGATGAAATTAGGCTTTAAGAATTTATATCCAAAATTAAGGAAAAGGAATAGGATAGTATAGAATTTTTTCGGGAATAAGAATGGAATTTAAGAAATTTTTGAATGAGGGAACAAGTTATAGAATTAAACGAAAATACGTAAAATAGACCTAAATATGTGATCGATTGATTTACTCTTGTGTTGAATCCACATCGATGCATGTAAGTTAACTAGTTGTGAAAAACTACTTGAGTTGAAAATTCAATCCATTGTGAATAAAGGATCCTTGAATTGGAAATGTGATAACAAGTTCTTATGTGAAAAAATGTGGAACGAGTGAATAGCGCTAATCAAGTGATTGAATTGACATATGTGTGTGTGATTAAGTATGAAATGATAATTGGTCTTTGAATGCATGGGTAAATTGAGAAGAATAGAAAATGGAGTACATGTATCTCACAAGTGTAAAAATATGTTAATGTTGACCATGATATAAGCTAAATGTGTGTGTGGAAATGAGCACGAGAAATGTTTAATGGTGGAAATATGTGTGTGGTATTAAATTGTTATAGCGGTTGGTACGCCGTTTATACGGTTTGGTGGGAAATGTGAGACATGAGTTGGTGTTGCATGTTGGGCATTGTTGATAATGCGAAGTATGCATGTTGTAGCACGTTATGTGTTGTGTTGTGGAATCATAATTGATGTCTTTTTGCGAATTCTTCCTTGTAAGGCCAATTGTTCATTGTATTAGTCATTGTCGAAATGATAGATTATATCATTACGTTTTCTGAACCATGAATGATGTGCATGTATGAACTCTTCTTTGCAATCATTGTGTGATGGTGAGTAGTCATTGCGAAAGTATTAGAACATGTAGTTGGATAGTTAAAATCATGGTTTGTATCCGTATGTGATTTTTTCCCTTGGGAAGGATTTTATGTCTTTTGGCTAGTTGTTGAAAAGGGAGTAAGTGCATAGTATTGTGAGTTGTGTTGTGAGGTTGTATCCTCGAGTTTTTTTGTGAGATATTGTTGGTAAGATTCCAGGATTATTATGGTTTGAAGGACGCCTAACTAACGTCCCTTGAGATTGAAAGTATTGAAAAATCAATTGGAAAACATAATTTTCTTTGGGATGTCGAGTAGGGAGTAGTGATGTGAATAAAAGTTGGGAAAATGACTTTTCGTGTATAATGAGGAAATATGGTTTTGTGTCTTCTTGAAAGTGTGAAAAATCTTTGAACTTCGATTTCGAGGTCGAAATCCTATTAAGTGGGGGAGAGTTGTAACACTTACTCCATTTCATTTCCATTAAACAATTTATTAAAGGTGTTTGCGTATTTATTTAATAAAATGATTGCATGGTTATATATGTTAGCATGCATACGGTGAAGGCTAAGTGTAAAGGTGTCTATATCATAATTGATTGTGAATCGGAGAGTATGATTGATTATACTTCATGATTTGACTTCATTTGGAAGTCATGTATTCTTATGGTAGTTTGAGGCCTATGATATTGATTGAGGGAATCGAAACCTTAGAGCATTACGGGAAGATAGAACCCTTGAAGTTATGTTTTGGTGTTGATAGTCTTGTATACTTGAGAATTTGTTCGAGAGTCTTAGGGGAGGCTCGGAAAGGTCATGGCTTGATGTAATGATGACTTTCGATGGTTAAAATGATGATGTAAATGTTTTGGGTTTGAATGACATAAGAAGCCTAATTCATTTGGTAAGTTGGTAAAAAGGGTTTAAGTGTTTGAGGTCAAGTGTAGAATTTTTCGTAAGTGGTTTAAAGGTGTTTAGGTAGAGTTTCTAATATCATTCAGTGTTTAAATTGATGGGGAAATGTTTGAGGTTGAGTTTAGGATGAAAGGAATTGAAGAAGATTGAATTCAGGCCTTTTCTGGGGTGCTCATCCGGACCAAGGTGAGTGGTCGTCCGGACGAGGTTGGCAGAAGCTTGTTTTTGGCTCAGCAATGATGCTCGTCCGGACCAAGGTAAGTGGTCGTCCGAACGAGGGCAGCAGAGGCATATTGTTCGAGTCTGCAGTAGGTTCGTCCGGACAAAGGTGTATGGTCGTCTGGACGAGGCGTTCGTCCGGACAAAGATTTGGCTCATCGGGACAAAGATTTCAGTCTGTGTGCGAAAAATTAAGGGAAATGGCATTTTTGGCCCTAAATCATTTTGAAACCCTATTATTCGTGTATTAGAGTAAGGATGGCTCATTTAGCCTCCATTGTTCCTAACCTTTGGAGAGAGGGGGCGGGAAGAAGAGAGGGAAACCCCTTGGATCTTATTGATTTGTAGGCCCGAGAGCGATCCGAAGACGGATTTGGAATCCTCGAAGCGAGAGGATCATCCTACAAGGTAAATGTTCATCAAATTCATATATCTTTCTCGGGAATTTTGTAGATGTTTTGAATTATCTTGGTGTAAATATATAGGTGTAGATCCTCGATGTAGTCGATGGGTTGGTGCCCATATTCTCGTTGTGAGTGGGTATGATGTTTGTGATTTCGAATTTCATTCTAGGTTCTCTCATATAATCCTAGGAAGGGTTGGTATGTTGGATTAATCGTCCCATATAGGTTGTATGAGGATGGATTTGGGCATGAGATGTGCATATAGTTATCATTTGCAAGTATTTAAAGAGGTTGATATGTTATTCGATTTATTGAACATGTATGTGTGGGAGTACGTCGGTTTATCACGTAGCCGTCGTAGTGGGGTGTGGGTGCTTAGGCATCGTAGGTTCGGCCATGTTAAGGACATAAGAATTTTTTATCAAACTTTAATTGTATGCGTTGGTTATTTGATCATTACTGAATAATCTAGTTGGTACAGGTAGGAGGATTTGAGACTTCCAACGTTCCAAGGATATAGCATCGGCGTCGTCCTTACAGTAATTCCGGTGAGTTTGTTAGATATGAGGTTGAATTTATCCATATGTGAAGAGTGTGTATGTGGTTCTTTTTCCTAAATTATATGAATTACGGGAAAGATCAAGCAGGTTATCAAATCATAATAACAAGTGTTATGAGATGCATAGAATTAATTAATATACATGAAATGGGATAAGAAAGAAAATAATCGCTATGGTCCGTACCCTTAGACCTTGATGGACACGGTGAAATAATCTGATCGGGATTTTTCTTTATGCCCTTCCGGGTTACCAGGTGCCCAAGGAATTTCTCGAAATTTACACCGAAAGCACATTTGGATGCATTCAACTTGAGTTTGAACTCCCGGAGTATCTGGAAAGTGCGGCAAATGTCTATGAGGTGGGAATCTGTCTCCTTGGACTTGACCACCGTGTCGCCGATGTAGACTTCCATACTTTTTCCAGCAAGTCTTTGAACATCAGTGTTTCTAGTCTCTCATATGTTGCCCCGATGGTGCGTAGGCCAAAGGGCATGACCTTGTAATAGTATAACCCCAAAGGAGTGATGAATGATGTATTCTCTTGGTCGGGCTCATACATAGCGATCTGGTGGTACCCTTTCTAGGCATCTAAAAAACTCATTCGCTTGTATTTCGTCGTGGAATCCACCAATTGGTCAATCTTTGACATGGGAAAACTGTCTTTGGGGCATGCTTTATTGAGGCTGGTATAGTCAACACAGACCCTCCAGGTTCCATTCTTTTTCTTCATGACTACTATGTTGGAGATCCACTCTGGATAGTAGACCTCCCTGATTGCATTGGCCTGAAGGAGCCGATCAACTTCCTCAACAACAACCTCTGAGTGTTGTGTGGCTGAGCGTCTTCTCCTTTGTATGACTGGCTTGTGGCATGGTTCATCGTTCAACCGGTGACTATGAAGCACGGGTACCGGTACGAGATACAGGTACAATATGGGTACGAGAAATGCCAACAAAAACCTTAAAAATATATTTTAAAGACATTGAATGATTCGGATCATGAGAATTTGCTCGGAAAAATAGATATCTAAAAAAACCTCCAGATTTTAACAAATTAAGGATCTCCTGATGTGAACCGGACTCTCTCACAGAGAGAGAGAGAGAGAGAGAGAGTTTCCTGTTAGGGTCATTTCTGTCAGGACCAAATCAAGACCTCCACTTTCCGATCAAATTTTCATGATCTAAACTGTCCAATGTCTTTACAATGCAGTCGGTATTAAAACTTGCTCAGATCAAGTCCTTCCCGGTCATTTTTTATTGATTCTCGCGTAGACCCTTAAAAATACATTTTAGAGACATTGGATGATTTGGATCATAAAAATTTGATCGAAAAGTGGAGGTTCTAATTTAGTACAAACAGGAAAGTCCTGACAGAAAGTCCACTCTCTATATATATACATATAATTGTTTTTTAGAAATTGTTAAAAGGAAAGCTCATAGTTCCATAATAAGCCAAAGAAATAAACAAACCAATTAAAAAAAATTCATAGTTCCATAATAAAAATTAACTAATATGCATCAAATTTTTAGTATTGTATATTCATTTTAAAACAAAATTAACAACTAATATGCATCTAATTTTCAGTACTTTATATTCATTTTAACACTTTACTCCATATGTTTTTGAAAAATATCATTAGTACCCCGAAAAAAATTAAAAAATCACACAAACACCCCCAACATGTCTCCCCTTTGAAAAAATAAAATAAATTATTTGTAAACATATCCCGCCATGTCCCCGTGTCGTATACATCACACGGCAACCTTCTAGAGGTGTCAGTGCTTACATAGGTTGATGGTAATACAAAAAAAGGACAGATTAAATAGATAGTAATGAGTGTCAATGAAAACAATAATTGTGTTTTTGTTGTTTTTTGAATCTTTTGTAATCATATAGGTATAACTTTAACAAGAATTTAAACCAATGATCAGGCGGCAATAGATTTTGATCACATTTTTTATCTCTTGGACTTGTTAAAAGGTCCGCTCTATTTTATTATGAACATATCATTTTCACAATTCTGTGATATAATCTCAGGAAAATAGTGGCAAAAATGGAACACGAGGGTGTATACCTTGAGCGTAACTCCAACTCCAAAATATACGTCACCGGTAACCGTTAAGCTATCAAGCTCGATGATACTTGGGATGGACTTGAAATGACTCAAGAAGTTGGCAACCTGGTGGGGAAATTTGATGATCAACACCATTGTGTGAAACCTGCAACAATCTATGAAACAATGGAACACATTGCTACCTTTTTAAATTCAAGTCCCAATTCAATAGAAGGATTTGCGGGGTTTTCCCTAGCTTTGTTTCTGATCACAAAGCCATCATTCAAGGTGTAAAGATCAGACTGCAAAAATTAAAAAAATGGATGTCTTAAACAAACTCTTGGATCAAGGATATAAAGTTAAATTTAACCTTAGTGACAAAATTGACCTGTACAAGAAGCAAATCAGAGGTTGCTTTCACTGGTAGGAATCGGTCCCGAGGAACATTAATACCAATTGCATTATCGAAGAACTGGATCACAGAAAAGGTCAAAATGTAAATTCTCCAAACTTCTAATACACAAGATGTCAATAAAAGTTGGTGCATGTGTACCCTAATAGCAGCACCGGCTGCTATTTCCAGCTGAAGAACTTTGATCCCATCTACTTCCTGAAACCAGATTAGCTTATTCAAACATTATCTGATAACAATTATATTTTAGCTACATGACCATTAATGTTAGAGCAAACAGATACCTTGGGGTTTGGAATGATCTCCATCTTCAGTTCACCCGCTTCGACAAGTCTTTTAATTGCCTTCAAGTTCACCCACCTGGCATACAATGGAGCTTAGTATTCAATTGATGCATGATTATATGCAAAACAAAATGACTTACAAGTTGTTGGTATTGAAGATTTTGAACTTCTCGATTGACTTGAATTCATTGACCTGGATGAAACAATTAAACACATCAGCACAAACTTTCCAAATTTATTTAGAACTGGTGGCATGCACTTTGAACTATGAGTCTGCGACCATTTTATAGAGAATCGACCGATTCCATTGCAAACAACAATGATTGTTTATGGAGAAAAAAAACTACCTTGCACTGAGGCTTGAATATCAGTCCTAGAAATGAGCATTTCTCTTATATGCATGAAAGTAATTGGGTTCGTGTAATTGAGCAATAGTCTAACTGCTCTATGAAAAGTTTCTGCACCATGGAAATGTTTCTTCTATGGTCCACTATCTTGTTAAATCCAATTTCAAGATAGTGGAAGCAAATACCCTCCACAAATTTGGCACCAATTTCTTGCATGGTCCAAAAGTTTCTTATCTCCAAATTTCATGCCCCTTGTTCTCCCACCACCAAGATGAGCACCTTTACAGGATTTCAGTAAGGAATTTACACTTACATGATAACTATCTCACTTGAAAACTACCAAAACTGGAAACCGGCTTAACTGCCAATTCAAGTACAGTGGACAATAATGAAGTGAAAAAAATAAAAGGCAGAAGGAAGAAAAAAGGAGAGCTCACATGTTCATCAGGAACTTGTGCAATTTCAAGGAGCTGCATAACACAAAGGCACATAAGACATCAGTATGCAACTAGTGTCCAAAGTTTAGATGCACAGAATTAAAGCACCAGAGAGTAAAAACATATTGCAAGTTGCAAACAATCATCTCGGCAAAATCTGTCAAATTTCGATACAAGGGAACAATGGACAATTCCTGGTGGTAATTAAAAAGCGTTCAACCTCATCGGGCAATTTTCTCATCCCAGTTCTATTAGGATCTGAAGTGCCTTTTCCGAATGTACGAATTTATTAGCAATGCTACGTTGAGTCAGTTGCACATAAGGTGCTGCTTAGAGACCTGGAATGGGCACCACAATATGACTCTATGTATGCTTGCTAACTCTCTTATGAATTAAGGGGACCCCAGGTATTTCCTCAAGTCATCTGCCATGGAAATCCCCCACTCCCTACAAATATCACAGGCCACACCTCCACTGGTGTTCAAAGACATGCAAATTTGTCTTTCTGTCTCTTAATTCTTCGACCAGACATTGAGCAAAAAACTTCTAACCAGTCCATGACTTTGGGATGGCCACAGAAGTGACCATAAATTAACACCCAATTAGTACTCATTTATGTGTGCTGGACGGGATGTGGCCACTGGGAAAATATTTGTTTTCCATCCCTATTAATTTTTGATGGCAGATATCCTTACAACATGTATGCACAACTTTCTTAACCACAAGAGGAATAGTTTAGCATGATCAAGTATCATATGCTAAATGTTAGAAATCTGGCAAAAAGTTCTTGTTTCTGTTCCAACACATAACCTTTCTCTCCATGCCCCCTCACTACAGAGATCTTGGATGAATTAAAAGTTTCATTTCATCACACGATTTTATTTATGAAAAAAGGCCTTAAAACGTTTTTTTTAAAAAGAACATGGAGTGGAATAGCTTCAAATGGTTATACAACTCATTAACCAAGTCCCAACATTAATAGTAAATCAAGTTACATTTTTGAATTTGATTCAATAAAATCATAAAACAAATTGGAATATCAAAGAACTGGTATTTAATTAAGAAATCATTTACCCAATGATTGACTTATTTATTTAACAGCTCCATGTGAGTTGGATAATAAAACCCTGCTACACAATTTAAGGGGCAAAAGTAGAGAGGTAAACAAGGAAGTATGAATGATCAATGGGAAGCATTTACCTGAACTTTTCCTTCATAGGAAATCAGAGTACCGCCTTTCACATCAGCCAAGGTTTTGGGGGTCACCTGCAAAAGCCATGAAGCTATAGAAACAATGTTGCATAGAAAGACGTATAACTTACAACCAACTTTTTAAGTTTAAATACCTCCATACAATATTCGTTCTTGCTGTGGATCAAATGCTTCAGGATTTCTGCAACACTGGATTAAGAAACAACTACCAAATGATCCACTATTGACCTTAGTTTTCCACTGACAACACATATAAGCTGTAAAATGTAGATGGTACTAAGAATCAGAGGCAACAGAGAATCATATTAAGGATACTCAAATCAACAATAGCACCCAAGTTATCTGAGTTTGCAACGAAGACATATTCTTTTCCCTGTGAAAGGATGAAAAGTAAAGATTAAAAAATGTTTGAAAAGAGAGCCTACAAGAAGTGCCTGTCAGGAAATTAGAGACAATGAAACGAAGAGAGAATAAAGCAAACACCTGTGATAGTAATGCATCGAGCTTGCCACTATTCTTTAATGCTGGAAACACATCACCATGGCCAGGAGGATACCTTCACAATTATGCATTTGGAAGGTGAAAATAAGAGCCGATAAAAATCATGAGAATAAGAAAGGCAGTGACATTACCATCCATCCTTGCCAGTATTTCCTTTGCATGGCAACGGCATAAAATCTTCAACAACCAAACGAGGATACTGGCTCTGAGAAAATGAAACGAAAGATGACAAAATATACAACTCATAAGATTCCAATTAGCAGTAGAAATGCATACTTGCGAAACTTCGCTTTGCGCTTACAGACCTGATTAAATGTATGGATCTCGATGTTGGATTTAGCATATTTTTCTACAATCTACATCCAAAATTTCCACTGATGAGTACTCTACTATACCAAATGAATTGGTCTAACAGCTAAAAAATGTAAAACACTTATATTGACCTTTTGTGTATCATCATGGGTGTTGAATGAGTTCATTAATAGCAGGGGCACGCTGCACCCGTACTTCGAGTTCAAGGACTACACAGCGAGAAGGGTCAATTGCAAGGAAATAGAGCAAACAATAAAAGATTAATC
>NMUG010013448.1:0-10106 GCA_002855965.1 Monotropa hypopitys
ACCCCTAAGTCAAGTCAATACACACATGATGCATGAGACTCTCCTAACAACCCCAATATTTGCCTCATGACCTCCAATGATCCATACAAGTCATATTTTCTTTCACACTAGGCCAAGAACTAGTTTAGGCATTTTATCGAACACATGGTATTCATATGTTTAAGGACTATAAATAGATCTCCTTAGTCATCCCTGTAGGCAAATACACTAGATCTACTTTTGGAGTCGATGAAAATGATGAAAATAAATCCACTCTCACAGACACACAAGGGAGTAGGAAGAGATTTACCCACCAAGAGAATTAAGCCTTTAAAACCCTAGGTGAGGGTTTCTTTACAACCATACAAACCAAACCCACCATTGTGCAGCCCTTGCCGAGCTTGACAATGTTTGTGAAGGCCAAAACTTTAAAATCTTGGTGGATCTTCCTCAAATCTTAGAGAGAAGATGAGAGCTTGAGAGAGTTTTGAGAGGGGGAGGGAAGCTTACGGATGGAAGAGGGAGGAGAGAAATGATCTACATCAAATGAGGGTTTTGTCCTCATATATTCATATATATATATACATACCATGTGCAAAATGACTATAATTACCCTCATATAAATCTCCAAATCTATAGAAAATGGTCATATATCAATATGTGACAAGGTCACATTTCGATATGTGACATCACTGTTCACCCCTATCCGGATGTACAGAGCACTCACATTTCGGTATATCCTATGATCACATATCGATATGCAATCGATATGTAACAATACCCATATCGAAATACAGGGGCTTCCAACACTCAGTCAAGAAGGAATAATGACTTCACATTTCGATAAGTGATCACTCATATATCGAAATATGAACTCCGGAGTCCATTTGATATACACCAATCGATATGCGGCAAATGAGGATATGGGCTTCAGCGCATATCGAAATACAATCAGGAGAGGCATGGGCTTTGACCCATATCGAAATATGATCAGAGAGGGAAAATGGCACACTCTCATATCGAAATACAACAAGGGAAAGGGAATGGCTATGCACCCATTTCGAAATACAATCAGGAGAAGGAAAGGGGCATTGCCCCATATCGAAATGGAATAAGTGGAGGCCTACTACTTGCAACACATATCGAAATGCGCCCTAAGGGAACCAATGCTTATACCTGGGCACAAGAATACCCATTTCAAACCCCGATTAATTTAAATTCATTAAAATTTCCAATATCTTCTATAATTAAGGCACAAACCTTAATTTAAATCCCAAATACTCACTTTTTAAATAATTTGAATTTCTGGGTCGTTACAACTCACACACCTTAAAGAAATTTCGTCCTCGAAATTTGATACAAAATAGAAGGGGAAACTACTAATACCAGAAGTAGGCACAAAGTATCGAACACTCCACACTTAATCAACCTTCTACCCGCACCTTCAAATTCAACTTCATCGCAAGGAGCACATGCCGATACGAGAGGGATATGCCAACAATGATAACGTGATGTGATATAGACACACGGATACGATACGGGTACTTTAAGGATACGCTGATACACCAAAGATATGCCGATATAACAACAACCCACATACTTACAAGTACTCATATTTAATGCACACACATACACCACAATAAACACCAACATATACAACATTACACACATCCTAGTGCAATAACCAGATGACCTTGGTGGTATGTTTTGAGACGTGTCGGATGATCACTCTTCTCAAATCAATCCAATCACATCAAACATATATCACATAGTCAAGAAAATACTCATCCACACAAAAATGCATACATGATAGGCCCAAACGATGTGGCATAGCACCAAATTCACGTCAATTCTAAATACCAATATGCATTCAGGCCCAGTTTCCCACGATTATCTGAATACATGAATTTATAGGCCTATGAATTAACATAACCAACACAGGTCAAACTTATTGCCTTACTATAATCTTACAACAATAACAAACAGATGGACATCCGAGCCAAGTATACAATCTCAAAAGAAGGGTATATAGCAAGGATGTGTAATTATTCAAATGAGAATCATTGTCGTTAAGATTCAATACTGAATAAGGTTACAAGGCATCACCCAACTCGAAGATTGAAATCAAGAAATTAATTACATGTGTGAACTTCAATTCAAAATACAGCTCAAATGAAATGTAGCAAAGAAATAATCCTCACAAAGAGAAAACGAGTCTAAAATAATTATGCTAACAATAGATCTCCCGAACTACGGTGTAACAACCCCAGAAATTTAAACCCTCTTTTTAAAGGATGATATTAGAGCAATTTAAAATGAACTACTAGAAAGAAAGAACAACCAACCCCAATACCATCCACATGTATAATGTCAATCACAGGCAGGCATAAGTAAATAAAGTCTTAATCTAATTATTACATACCCGGGCACCATTAACTTAAAAATGAGAATGTGGAAATAGAGGAAAGAGTGCATTACAATGATAATTCCTTCAAAGGTCTTCAAGCAATCTTGGAAATCTACTCCAAGATACGCCAATGGATATTTCCCTAAAAATAAAGAGTTAGGCATACGCCTAGTAAAGAAACCTAAATAGGATATATATATATATATATATATGGATGTCATGTGTGCGTGCCAATGTACAAAAATAAATATGTGACACATGCATGGAGGATCCGAAAGGTTTTGAAAGAGTTGTCAAGTTAAGAGTTGTTTCCAAAACATTTTCCAATGAACCAAGTGTCCATGTCAAACCATCACCTTATCAAAATAAGGGTTTTCCCAAAATCATTTTCATCTTTCATTATCAAAATAAGGTTCTTCACATTTAATGATTTATATAGAGTTTCGGCTAATTCCGTGCTAGTATCCCATCAGCTAAACTAACCGTATGATTCCTCGTATTACCTGACTCGATGGGAGGCTCCAGTCAAACCCTCATTGTGCAATGTCATGAATGTATAATATTCAGGGATCAAAATTCCGGGGATCAAAATCCCATGTAAGATAGCCAACTCAAGGATCAAAATCCAATACGATCCAACAATTGATTTCCAAAATTCATATTTTCCCAATTTTTTCAAATTAAGCCCAACAGCCAAAATCAAAGTTTTCCAAAGGTTTCAAGGTACCAATTTACCATTTCAAGCATCAATTTAATAATCCCTTCTCCAATTCTCAAATTCTCCAATTTTCCAAAACAAGTCAAATTATGGTTTTCCCAAAATTTGAGGGTTTTCGAATCTATCCATGGGAATATCAAATTGACATGATAGGGAGTCCATACAACCAACAAGATGACTCCTAGACATGATTCGAGACTTAACCAAGACCCGAAAAACTACATACTTGCATCAACCATAGATTTTACAAAAATTGACGAGCCGGAGAGAGAGATATACATACACGTGTATCTAAAGGTTAGATAACTCTACCTTAGAGAAGAAAACGTTCACAACCCTAGGTGAGGGGTCCTCAATAACCACGTGATCCAAGCATACCACTAGGAAGAGCTTAGCGAGCTCTCTGACATTAAGCTTTGGGATTTTCCGAGATTTTTAGCCAAATCTCCTAGGATTTAGAGAGAAGGGAGAGACAAAATGAAGGAGAAATGAGAGGGAGGTAGATAAAGTGTAAGGAAATGTTGTGAGTGAATATTAGGGCATATCCATGCATATAGGATGTGTAAAAACATTTAGGAAATGACCAAAACATCTTTACCAAGCTTCAGCAGATTTTTCTCCCAACGACCCGTTACCAGTAACACGTGGTGACTGTTACCGGTAACGCGACACTCTGGACCTTGTCGAACATAACCTGTTACTGGTAACGCAAGAAAACCTGTTATCGGTAACGAAATGCTCTTGACTTCAATCGCAATACCCAGTTACTGGTAACGTGCTATGACGGGTTATCAGTAACGTAACACTCCGGAGTTTGTCGGACATGGCCTGTTACCGGTAACGCGCTATGATGGGTTATCGGTAACGCGACACTCAGAATCTTCACCGAAATTATTACCGGGGTATTTCGGGCCTAACTTCCTCGTCCGAACTCCGATTGATACGATTCAAATTGCATTGGATTCATAATTGAATTCTCTATAAGATTCTAGGATCAAACACATCATTAATCAAGAGAATATTTTGAGATTAAAATCAATCAAAATCTATGAAATAGAATATAAGAATTCTAAATTCGATTTATGAAATTTTAGACTGCTACATACGGTTCGGAAGGATGAGGATTCGAATGCTGAGGATCAGTTGAAGGTAAAACATAGACCCGACCATGAGTCATGGGATGCTAATTGTATTTATTTGGATGAGCTGAATCCTGAATAGGAGTGGTCGAAAATGCACCACGACTAGATCGAGAACCTCTGCTCGAAGAATGTTAACATGAAATGGACTACTGCTGTAGGACTCGCGACTGGAGGTTGTCCTATCTAATGTCGGGTTGCTGAACTAGTTCTAACCCTTCAAGGGTATCCATACTATACGGGCAACGCCTCACCATGTGCCCTGGTTCTCCACAATAGAATCAAATGTTGAAAGGACACTTAGAACGGTAATGGCCTAGTTGATTGCACTTGTGACAGATGACTTGGCCCGATATGGACAACCCTTGCACATTTTTCACCAGAGATGGTGTTGATCCAAGAGACTCGCACGAATAATAAGAGTTATCCCTGCTCCTCTTTCTATCAAAACTGTCTGAAGAAGAACTAGTGGTCGTCGATTGCCGACGTAGTTCTCACACTTTCACTTCTTTAGAAGTCTTCACTGGCTCGTCGATGGGTTATATCACTCTAGCATGCTTTATAATGCTGGCAAAATCTCGGATTCGTTGGCACTCAACTAACATCTTGATGGAAGTATGGAGACCTTTCTCGAATCATCGACACTTTTGCTCTTTTGAACTCACTAAATTAGTTTCAAAATGAGACAACGCTTAAAATTTAATCACATATTGGGACACCAACATGTCACCTTACTCCAACTTCTCAAACTATTCTATCAGTTTCTCACGATATGATTTCAAAAAATATCGTGACTCGAATATAGTCTCAAACTAATCCCAAGTCACATCCTCTAAGTGGTTGGCACTCAACGGTTGTTCACCTCGCCTTGCAATCCTTCTAACATCTCTCCTTGTCTCAACGATAGAACTCCACCATTCGTTGGCTTTCCCAACGAGCTGACAAGCAGCAAAAGGTATCCTCATACCATTTTTTGAGATCCCTAGGGTGTTGAGGATCTTACAAACCCCGGAAAGCCAATGATTGGCCTCAAGAGGATCACCTTCACCATTAAATGAGGAGGGTTCATGCTATGGAACTCTTTCATCGCCTTAACAGTCTGGATCCTATTACCATCCCTAGAAGAAACACCTCATGGTTAACCTGGGAAATGGCCGCAACTAACTCCCTAGCAAATTGATCTGGAACTATATGTGCTTCCTCATCATGAACTATGCCTTCTACGGGAACATTCCGATGATCTCAACCTCAGTTAGCCCCACTTGAACCCACAATATGCCTAATAGCCATCAATCTACCTCGCAAAAGAGATGAGCAATATCATGCATGGAAGATACAAGGGATAGATGCAATACAAAGGACAACTCCTTCAAGAAAATGGGGTCTAAACCACCACTCATGCAAGATGCTCAACTCCATGGCCTGGAAAAATCAACACTCATAGAGGAGACTCAGATATGCATCATACTTTCAGAACACACTATCATGATGCAACATGGGCGCACAACATGCACACAACAAACAATAACAATCCAATGCGATGCAAATGCAAAACCCATAGAGACTAAGTGTCTCCCCACGGTTCCTAGGTATTCTAACCATGACCCAAATTTTCAAACCATTTTTAAAATATAGGAAATTACTCATCACCCATAATATAACCCATAATGAAAAACATAAAAATCACAATATGTTCCAATAGAAATGGTACAAGGGTACAAGAAAGGTGGAAGATACATAAATACATTTTATGTATACATCCTTTACAAAAAAATGAAAGACTGAAAATTCATGGGAGGTGATAACTCCAATATAAAATCCAGCGGCTGATTAGAGAAGACTCAAAAAAGTCTCACCCACGAACCCCTGCAACACAAATATTGGGGGAGGAGAGGAGGGTCTGAGCGATTCACATGGTTAGTGAGAAAACCTCTAACTACTACCATACATGCATATGGTAGGTGTATGCTCAAGTGTCCACATGCAAGGCGTGCCAAAAAACAGTAAATGAATCCACATCACATGATATGAAGACACAACCTCAAACATCCAATAACTCCAATCATGAATGCAACACATGTCCTCAAATACAAGATGAATCAACATGTAAGTCCTCAAGATCCATCTAAGGTGGGATACAACCATATACCCATATACATGACCAACAACCCTAGAGTAAAACAAGCCTAAGAATTCACCTCACAATCTACACAAACAGAACATCACACGATTACTATCTAGACCGTCTCAAGAATACATCTCACCTCTAACTCATGTTTGAATTGAATACATTTTTTATTTTCTTTCTTTTGAATACAATCAATGCACATCCAACTCGCCATTGGAAAGGTTGAATACATGAAACACTGTCATGAGAAAATACAAGGCATACGGGACTGAATACATCAAATCCTGATTCTTGAACACAATCATGAACGGGTTGAATACAGGAAACCCTGCCATTGAACACAGATGTGCCCGAGACTAAATACATGAAAGCACGTGTTATGTATGGGACTGAATATATGAGATGCCAAACATAGAAGCACATATTTCTGGAACTGAATACATAAAATATCTGGGGTTGAATACATATTATGCCCGGACTTGAATACATAAAATGTCTGACACTTAATACAAAATACAACTCGTTCAAGGAATATACAATGGGAATACGTTGAATACAAAATACATAAGAGTATGTGACTTGTGGAGTTGTTCCTCGAAAGAGAGTCTCGTCGACCAACTCCTAGTGTTCCTTGCGATTCCCTAGACAAGTTAGGAGGGCCCAGCCAACCCTCATTGCACAATGTCTAATGAATACAATACCACAGAATACAAATTCTCAAATCACCATACTCGTCGAATACAAGGACGAGGCTTGAATACATGAAACATCCATCACTTACACTACATCCAAGAATACATAGAATACTCTTGAATACATTTTGACTCCTTCATAATACATATAATACCTTTGTATCTTTCTTTGAATACATATGAATACATTGGAGTCATTAGAATACATTTGAATATGTTTTCTTGAGTGAATACAAGATCATAAGTGACAATACCCTATTAACCTCCAATGATCCATACAAGTCATATTTTCTTTCAAACTAGGCCAAGAACTAGTTTAGGCATTTTATCGAACACATGGTGTTCATATGTTTAAGGACTATAAATACATCTCCTTAGTCATCTGCCTAACTCCTATCCATGGTGATACAACCTCAAGTACGAGCCTAGTCACCCTCTAGGCAACTACACTAGATCTACTCATGGAGGCGATGAAAATGATGAAAATAAATTCACTCTCATAGACACACAAGGGAGTAGGAAGAGATTTACCCACCAAGAGATTTAAGCCTTGAAAACCCTAGGTGGGGGTTTCTTCACAACCATACGAACCAAACCCACCATTGTGCAACCCTTGCCGAACTTGACAATGTTTGTGAAGGCCAAAACTTCAAAATCTTGGTGGATCTTCCTCAAATCTCAGAGAGAATATGAGAGGTTTAGAGAGTTTGGAGAGGGGTAGGGAGGATTACGGATGGGGGAGGGAGGAGAGAAATGATCTGCAGCAAAATAAGGGTTTTGCCCTCATATATTCACACACACACACATATATATATATATATCCTTTGGAAAATGACTAAAATGACCTTCATATAAATCTCCAAATCTGCGAAAAATGGTCACATATCGATATATGACAAGGTCGCATTTCGATATGTGATATCACTATTCGCCCTATCTGGATGAATATAGCACTCACATTTCGGTATACCCTATGATCACATATCAGTATACAATCGATATATAACAATACCCATATCAAAATATAGGGTCTCCCAACACTCAGCCAATGAGGAATAATGACTTCACATATCGATATCTGATCACTCACATATTCAAATGTGAACTCTAGAGTCCATTCAATATACAACAATCGATATGCGGCAAAGGAGGTGTAACGACCTAGAATTTCACATGTAATTTTAAATGAAATAACTTATTCATGAAAGTTGTAGAGAATTAAATTATGAATCCAATGCATCTTGAATCGTCTCAATCGGAGGTCGGACGAAGGAGTTATGGTCGAAATAAGGTTGTGTCTGTAATGTTGCAGAATACCCTTGTCGACCGGTCGAGCATGTCATTGTCGACCGGTCGTGGTTTTACAGTGAGGTCATTTTTGTGGTCTCGACCGGTCAAGCATACCGATGTCGACCGGTTGCCAAGTGTAATTTTCCTACTGCGAGATTTAAATGAAGGGCATTGTGGTCTTTTCATGTGGGGGCATATATATGGGTTGTGTACATGTTGAGGGTATTTGGAGCCCAGATTTCACTCCCTCTCTCTCTCTCTCAAGTGTAGGTATCTCTCTCCCTCCTTCTCCATTTCACTTCTCCTCTCCCTTCTCTCTTACATTTGGCCTTTCTCCCTTAGGTTTGGGAGAAATCTCGTTCATTAACGGTGAAGAGCACGAGCCGATCTACGCATCTACAGTTTCGGATTGTGGTGGTGTGTTGGACGTTTTCCGGCGACCTTGGAGCTCCGGTGACTTTTCCGGTGGATAAATTCTTAACTCCTATTAATCGTGCGTGTGTGTACATAGGTTCAATTTGGTAGCCATAGTATGTATATAGCACCTTATAATCTAGGTCTACATTATGATAGAATTGAGTGGTGATGTTTGGCCCACTAGTTATTTGATATAATGCCTCTATAGGCTTAGGCGCACCACGTGCTCGACTAAATTCCCGTGAGGGGAACAACTTGTATTTTGGGTGGTTTGTAGGTTGGTTGGTGGCCATTGGAGTTAGGGGCCACCAAGTGTTCGAGGATTTGCCCATATGAGTCTTGGGTTGTGTTTTGGGGAATTGGACACCGTTAGATTATTATAGGACTTGTGTAGTTGCGGGATAGGTTGCGTTGAGTCCGTATGATTATCGTAGAGTCCTTGGGGTTTGGGCGAACACCTATACTCGCCAAATTATCCTCGACAAGTGTTGTGATAAAATGGGACTATTGGGGTTTTCTCGAATGCGTGGTGATACCTTATCTTGGTTGGTTTGATGGTTGTATTGACTTCCTCGTAGTCGGATGTTGGGTTTGGTTATTTGTAACACTCCCAAAATTTGAGACATATTTTTTTTTTGAGAAGTGTTAGAAGTAGGTAACGAGTATCCAAACCAAGGGTAAAGAACTATCTACTACACACACACTACTCATTACACTACTTATTATATTACATGCTTGCTATGAAATGAAGTACAACTGAAAAGAGGCAAAAATGGTTTTATAACACAACCCTGTACAACAGTGCCCCAAATAAAAGAGAAAGGCCAAGATAGGATTTTATAAGTTAATCCTGTACAACGCGGCCAACAGTAAACAAAAGAAAGTACAACACTAAAAGTAAAAGTGGCCTATCGCTAAAGTCCGGTCTAGCCTCAAGTCCTGTGAAGGATCCAGCAGCTCCAAGTCCAAGTAGTAAGTCCTACAAAAGTAGAGGGTCAGGCACGACCGCCTGGTAGAGATAATCCATCTCCTACCGTCTATACTATTGGGATGCACGTGCGTGACAGTGCAAGGAATGTAAATATGCAATGCTATGGATCTCATTAAGGTAAAACATTTCCTTTTCTTTTAAATTCCACATTTGACTCAACGTAAAGAAAAGTTATAGAACACTGTGTCTAACCAAGACTCGGGAGAAAAGTACTCGTAACTGATCTTTTACCAAAAGAAACTGCCTAGACAAGGCCAACAGGAAAATGTGTCAAGTGTCGACTCACACTAAGTAAAAGAATCATTTTCCGTACTCCAATGTATTCCAATTTCTATTTTGTTCCAG
>NMUG010013449.1:0-10106 GCA_002855965.1 Monotropa hypopitys
TGATTGTCCCACTATTCTGATTTACAAACAAATGCTTCACGAACAAACTAATGTGAATGCAGTAATTTAGCAACCTCCACCTCCTTCTCAATCAAGACCGTACAATAATTATCCTCCTTCTAACACTTACACTCCAAATAATAGGAATCATCCTAATTTGAGTTGGAGGGGAGATAATTATGTAGGGCATGGTCCTAATACACAAGGCAATAACCAAGGGTTCCACCAAAATCAACAATTTCAAGGCCAAGGTTATCAACCCTACCTAAATCAAAATCAATCATATAACCAAAACGGGTATGGTAACCAAGGTCAACAACAAAATCAAGATGGACCCTCACAACAATCATGTCAAACCCCAGATTTTCAAACCATTTTTTTAAAATAGTTTAAATAATAAAGAGGGGATACAACTACTTGCCATTCATATACATTTAGTTGAATTCTCATTACATGATATATGGTACAATCAGGAAATACAAGCGGAAGTAAAGTACAAATGCCGTACACGGCTACAACTGAAACTGAAGTACAAGTAAAGGAAAGTATAGCTACAAAACTGTATCTACACTACCCTGTACAAAGGAAGCCACTACAACTGAGGTGGCAGAGTCCAAGAAAACCCAACAGCTGGCTCCAACGCCAAGTCCATCTAGCCCTGCAACACAGACTAGAAAAGGAAAAGAAATAGGGTCTGAGCAAACCACGGCTCAGTGAGAAAATCCCTAACTACTACCAAGCATGCATGTGCGGTGCTTGCCTACGTGTCCATAAACAAGTACTAGAACAGTAAAGAAACTAAGTGCACGTAGTGTAAGCCTAACTCAAGGCAACTAGATATAGGCGTACTGCCAACAAGTGCATCTAACCAAGGCCACAACATCAAATAAGTATAACGGGTACAACATCCCAAGTCCAACCGAGGAACCTCTAATCTCAACTCAACCAATCTCACTATCAAGGTACAAAAACTCTAAGGATCTACTAAGGATCCCAAACCAACACCATGCTAAGATATCTAACCCGAACTCATGTTACGAACCACGTCAACTATTGTTATCATTAAGTGTTGGATTAATATGCCATGTTGGAGATTTGAGATATTTCTTTCTTTCTTTTCTATCTTTTCATTCATTGATTCCATGAGTCTGGATAAACCACAGAACCCCTAATCAAGTACATTCTGGGTATCCTACCATCCTTTTCACAATACTCCTTCACATTTGTAAGTCCATATCCTTTCTCAACAACGTGACTCTAACTAGTCAACATCAACAAATACTATCCAAGGGACAACTAGACCAAGTGTCCACATAAGTATGCATGTACTATTACACTTTCATTCCACGGTATCACATGTGTGAGTTCTTATTTGATTCATTCATTCCACATTGGAGGTGTAATCCGGAATTCCATTACAAGTATATTCCGTAAGTGTTTTATCATCACTTTAGATAAATCCTGGGATCCCTAAAAGTCAAGTACATCCCTTATTTATCCTAATTTCATTAAGGTGGTATGAATCCCAGAATCCCTAAAGATCAAGTACATTCCGTATTCATCCAAATTTCACCGTAACATCGATAGGGCAAGGTTGGTATAGTGGCTCGTCAACACACTAGCCAATTCTAATCCGTCTTTCCCAAAGGCCGTTGGGAGGGCTCACATAGCCCCCATTGTGCACAATGTCGTAGATGGAGCGACCATCCTAGGAATCCCTAGTCAAGTACATTCCCGTATATAAGTATATCAATCCTTGTATCATTGTTACAAGTCATCCAAACCCGAGAATCCCTAGCCAAGGTTACTTCCCACATCGTTTAGTTCATCATTTCATTATGTGAGTCATTATTCTGATTTACCAACGTTCATGACTTAACGATCTGCAATATAACCAATGTGCGACCCAAAATTCGATTCGGGTATAATCCATTTAGTTCATATTTTCGTCTCTTTTCCCTTTATCATTACTACCGTGCCTAGACAAGGCCATTAAACTACATTCTCGTCATTTCAAGTTTCTCAAGTAATAGATTCAAGGTAGTACGAGTAGTCATCGTGGGGCACATCCTTTATATTTGACATTTATTGATTTTGTTGAACTACTTACTTAGTTCCTCAATCGTTTGCTCCACCTTGGCCAAATCTAAGGGAGACAAACACCAAGACCATTCAACCTCAACCAAGGGTTTCAAGATCAACATTCTACCACAACGGGGCCAAGGAATGCCCAAGTCTATCGAAACATGAAGGGAGGGACATAGACACCCAAATCACATTTCAATGCCCAATTGGCAACATCACTAAGTATATAGCATCCCTTAGGTTCCAAAGGACCTATCGTGATTCTCAAGATCAACGTACCCAATCGTTCCCAAGTGGTAGATCCAAGATTGAGTACGAGTAGCCCTCGTGGGGCACATCCTCCATATTTGATATTCATTTGATTCGTCGAATTACTTACTTAGTTCTTTCGATCACTAGCTCAACCTAATCCAATCCAAGGGAGATAACCACCAAGATAACTCAGCCTCAATCAAATGTTTCAAGACCAATATTCTATCGTGACGGGGCTAAGGAAGTCCCAAGTCTACCAAACCATGAGGGAAGGGGCTTAAACCCCCAAATCCCATATCAATGCCCACTTGGCAATATCATCGAACACACAATTGCCCCACAAGTCCAAGGGGATTTCTTATTATTTTAATGACTCAACGTACCCAAGTATATCGCCTACTCATCCTACGACAATTCAAATATTGCGATAAACCCAAAACACGATTTGAGATTCATACGGACATTTCATCGAACATTTGGCAGACCTAATCTCCAATGGCCACCAACCAACCTACAATCACCAAAAACACTAGTCTTCCCTCTCACGGGAATTTCGTCGAACACCTAGCGCGCCTAAGCCTCTAGGAGCATCATATCAAACAACTAGCGGGCCCAAGATCACCGCTCAATTCCAACACAATATCACATTAATTAACAATATGAAATCCATACACACTAGGGTATCGACTCGACCCTATGTACATACACATATACTTAATAGGAGTTAAGAATTTACCCACCGGAGCATCGCCGGAGAAGTCGCCGGAAAATATCCTCTCGCACCGCTGCAATCCAAACCCACCACCGCGTAGATCTCGAAGCTCTTGTCAATGTTGATGAAGAGAAAAACTCCATTGCTTGAAGTTGGAGGGAGGCCGTAAACCCAAAACTCGTCGGATGGATTAGCCATGGTGGTTACCGGAGAACTCTTGGTGAGGGGAACAAGGTTTCTCCTTAGAGAAACTCCATCCAAGGCTTGGAAGGTCTTGGTCTTGAGAAGAGAGGTGGGAGCTCCATTAATGGAGGAAAAGAGAGAGAAAGAGTGTTTAGGGTTAGAGAGGAGGAAGAAGACTGCCCCAAAACAGGTTTTTGGGGTTAGATATATGGACCCCAGATCAAAGACCAAAATACCCTCGTTCAGAATTTCATTTTACGAATTTTTAAAAATCCTCGTCTGGACGGCCACACCATTTCTTCCGGACGGGACCTATCCTCGTCTGGACCAGACCTCCTGAAGCTTTCTCCCAACTCGCTGGTCCCTCGTCCGGAACATGAGCTTTCCTCGTCTGGACGAGTAGGTAGAAAAATGCCCAGAACTGCTTGCAATCATTTCGGCCCATTCACGATGCGTCCAAGAGCACTTCCTCAATGTTCTAGATTTTGAATAGATGTCCTAAGGCTATTCCACGGCCTTCCTCAAAGCGATAAACAAAAAAGACGATCGATCAATCGGTTCGCGAATGTGCCGAATGCTTCACAACTACCCGAATCCTAAACTGAGGATGGGAAGTACGTGGTCACGAGACCAAAATCACGTTAGTCTCATCGAATTTTATTTAGAATTTAAAAAGTTGGATTAAAAATGGATTTCGAAATCCAAGTCGTTACATCTCATACCCCTTAAAGAAATTTCGTCCTCGAAATTGAGTAAGAAAGAAGAGAGGATGGAAATCAAACTATCCGTCCAATGAAACAATGAAACTTCAATCCTCAACGGATGAACTGAGATCAAAACTTACACCGGTGACTTTCAATTCAATCACAACTCAAGGAAGGCGCAACTATGATTCAACCAATTGATAAGAAGCAAGATGCATTACAATAGGGATGTTGACAACGTTCAAGGTTTCAAAGATATAACAACTTCTTATAAGCCAACGATTGGCTCCAAGAGTCTCATCTATGCTATCGAGCTGAAGAAGGGCCAAACAAAGGGATCCTCTCAAGGCACTCAAAGCATAACTCGCAACTAACTGAAATCGTCAATCGAAAGATCCGAGCGGATACAAGGAAGGCGAACAACTTCCACGTACATTCAAGCTTCCATCTAATCAGTAAGTCCCAAGCAACCACGAACGGACATCCGTGTCAAACTTCGCACGATTAACCGGCTCCCAACTAACGCGAGGTAAGAGCTCGAATAAAAAGATACATCGCAACTGAACTTACATTTGCGAACTAACGAACAATGGCGTCGAAGAATCTATCAAAATCCAAATGAGCACACGTCTTGCAGAAATATATAACTAGCGGGTCATACCCCTTAAAGGGACGGTACTAGGAAATCTCAGTAATGCCTCGAGAATTTCACGAAAATAACGGAGGAACCACGAACTCATACGGACCATAAGCCAAATCCACAACAATTTCTCAAGAAGATGCATCCCAGAAGGAAGAATAACCAAGCTACCAAATGCAAGGAGCTCTAAGAACTACTTCCAATCACCAAACCGAAGCCAAGGTCACCAAAATCCTAACACCACATGCCAACAACAAGGCAAGGGGAAATCACAACAACAACCTTGAATACTTTCATGAATCCCATTTATTCACTAGACACAAACTCAACTCTAGCGACACAGAGGAGCCTACAACTGCACGGAGACCTCAAAAGATGCATCAATTATGCTAAGAACAGGGATACAAGGATACTCAACAACTACAAGGCAATTAAACTTGCCACAAAGATCAACACTCGACTTCCCAGGGATGGAGAAACTCGACATCCGTGGAAGGAGACAGAACAAGCAGGATACCTTTATGACACAGAGTCAAGGTACAATAGTGTATAACAAACACATAGACACGATCGAGAAACAATGTAATGACCAAGAGAACTCAAGGAGACTAAGTGTCTCCCCACGGTTCCAAGGTATTCGAACCGAAAGCTCTGATACCAAGTTGTCACGCCCCAGATTTTCAAACCATTTTTTTGAAAACAGTGTAAATAATAAATAGGGAATACAACTACTTGCCATTCAGATACATTCAGTTGAATTCTCATTACATGATACATGGTATAATCAGGAAATACAAGCGGAAGTAAAGTACAAATGCCGTACACAGCTACAACTAAAACTGAAGTACAAGTAAAGGAAAGTACAGCTACAAAATTGTATCTACACTACCCTGTACAAAGGAAGCCACTGCAACTGAGGTGGCAGAGTCCAAGAAAACCCAGCAACTGACTCTAACTCCAAGTCTGTCTAGCCCTGCAACACAGACTAGAAAAAAAAAGGAAAGAGGGTCTGAGAAAACCACGGCTCAGTGAGAAAATCCCTAACCACTACCAAGTCTACACGTGCAGTGTGTGCCTACATGTCCACAAACAAGTACTAGAACAGTAAAGAAACCAAGCGCACGTAGTGTAAGCCTAACTCAAGGCAAATGGATATATGTGTACTGCCAACAAGTGCATCTAACCAAGGCCACAACATCAAATAAGTATAACGGGTACAACATCCCAAGTCCAACCGAGCAACCTCTAATCTCAACTCAACCAATCTCACTATCAAGGTACAAAAACTCTAAGGATCTACTAAGGATCCAAAACCAACACCGTGCTAAGATATCTAACCTAAACTCACGTTACGAACCACGCCAACTATTGTTATCATTAAGTGTTGGATTAATATGCTATGTTAGAGATTTGGGATATTTTTTTCTTTCTTTTCTATCTTTTCATTCATTGATTCCATGAGTCTGGATAAACCACAGAACCCCTAATCAAGTACGTTCTGGGTATCCTACCATCCTTTTCACAATACTCGTTCACATTCGTAAGTCCATATCCTTTCCCAACAATGTGGCTCTAACTAGTCAACATCAACAAATACTATCCAAGGGACAACTAGACCAAGTGTCTACATAAGTATGCATGTACTATTCTACTTTCATTCCACGATATCACATGTGTGAGTTCTTATTTGATTTATTCATTCCACATTAGAGGTGTAATCCGGAATTCCATTACAAGTATATTCCGTAAGTGTTTTATCATCACTTTAGATAAATCCTGGGATCCCTAAAAGTCAAGTACATCCCTTAGTTATCCTAATTTTATTAAGGTGGTATGAATCCCGGAATCTCTAAAAATCAAGTCCATTCTGTATTCATCCAAGTATCACTGTAACGTTGATAGGGCAAGGTTGGTCTAGTAACTCGTCAACACACTAGCCAATCCTAATCCGTCTTCCCCAAAGGCCGTTGGGAGGGCTCATGTAGCCCCCATTGTGCACAATGTCGTGGATGGAGCGACCATTCCGGGAATCCCTAAAACTCAAGTACATTCCCGCATAAGAACATATTAATCCCCATATCGTTGTTACAAATCATCTAAACCTGCGAATCCCTAAAGATCAAGTACATTCCCGTCAATCTTTGTACCAATATTATCCATGGCCAACCACTAATTCAAGGGTTCATGGATCAATATTGCGCAACATAGTCAATGTGCGACCAACTTCCATTTTGGGTATACTCCACTTAATTCACATTTCTTTCGTTACAAATTTCCCAAGTGGTAGATCCAAGATTCAGTACGAGTAGCCCTCGTGGGGCACATCCTCCATATTTGATATTCATTTGATTCGTCGAATTACTTACTTAGTTCCTTCGATCACTAGCTCAACCTAATCCAATCCAAGGGAGATAACCACCAAGATAACTCAGCCTCAATCAAATGTTTCAAGACCAACATTCTATCGTGCGGGGCTAAGGAAGACCCAAGTCTACCAAACCACGAGGGAAGGGGCTTAAACCCTCAAATCCCATATCAATGAAACTCTTGGATTCCAGAACGTTGTTTCCCACTCTGATGCCCTTCTCGAGGCCATCGAACGCGAGAACAATGGAGGGGTCAAACCAGGTGTTCGCAGATCAAACCGAAAAGTTAGTTCTAAGGTTGGTATTTCAGCTGGGTTGGTTATCCAAGGAAGATTATTACCTGGAACATCAGGGGTCTGGGCAGTTCATCTAAGTGCAAATTCGTCAGAAAGCTCTCCAAGTCTCAGCATCTTGACTTTCTTCTAATTCAGGAATCCAAGCTTCAAAGTGTTGACCATTTCAAGATAAAATCCTTATGGGGTCAGGCAGGTGTTTCGTTCCATTATTCCCCATCTATTGGAAGTTCAGGGGGCATTATCTCTTCTTGGAAATCTGGATGCTTCTCATTATCCTCTCCCATTATTTCTTCCCACTTCATAATATTATTCGGCAAACTATCAAATTGTGATATTTTCATTTGCAATATTTATGCTCCCAATTCTCAGGCTGGACGTAAGGTGTTGTGGGATGACCTTCGAGCAATCAAGCGGAATTCTTCTGTCCCTTGGATCGTAGCGGGGATTTCAATGAGGTCCTGAATGCTTCCGAAAGAAGGGGATGTTCTCGAGCTTCCAGGAGTATGAAGGAATTTAATGAGTTCGTGGCGGATATGGATCTTTTGGATTTAAAACTATCGGGCTCGAAATACACTTGGTCTAACTTCCGTTGCAGGTTAGACTGTTTTCTCGTGTCCAAATTCTGGTCTTTTGGCCTTAATCTTATTGAGAGTGGCTTGCCCAGGCCGATATCCGATCATAGGCCTATTTGTCTTTCTATTGATCATAGGGATTGGGGACCAAAGCCCTTTAAATGTTTCGATATCTGGTCAGATTCCAATGAGTGTATGAAAGCCGCTGAAGCTGCCTGGAAGTGCCCTGCACAATCAATTTGGGCGGGTATTAGGCTGGCCTCTCGTCTAAAAAATATGAAAAGTGCTATCAAAAAATATGTTTTCCAAGACAGATCTTCAATTGCTGCAAGAATCAAACTGTTGGATCTAGATCTTGAGCGTCTGGATAAGTCAGAGGAAGATGGCACTATATCGGATGTGGAAAAAGCTGAGAGAATATCTGTCAAAGAAAAATTATGAGCTCTCAACCTACAGGAAGAGTCATTATGGAGACAAAAATCGAGATTTTCCTGGATTAAGCTTGGCGATCGTAATACCAAATTCTTTCATTCTATGGCTAAAGCCAATTACAGTCGCAATTCAATCTCATGTATCTCTTCTCCTAAGGGGCCTTTATTCCAACCCTTCAATGTAAAATCTTGGGCAGTAAAGTATTTTTCAGGAGTCTTTCAATCGGATCAGTATGGGTTCCCTATATCTGGGTTTCCCTTTTCCAGATTCTTGTCTAGGGGGTCCTCGCTTTCCTTGGAAGTTCCTTTCAATATTGCAGAAATTGAAGATGCTCTTAAGATGTGTTGTCCATCTAAATCCCCGGGTCCCGATGGTCTCAATTTCCATTTTATCAAAAAGGCTTGACCGTTCATGAGGGAGGAGGTGTTGCAATTTTTTATGGAATTTCACAGGTATTCTTTCCTTCCCTTTGGTTTGAACCAATCTTTTATTGCCTTATTGCCAAAAAATTCCAATCCTCAAAAACTCGAAGATTTTAGTCCTATTTCCCTTGTTGGCTGTATTTATAAATTGGTGGCAAAAGTGTTGATCGAGCACCTGAAAAGGGTAATGCTATCCATCATTGGGGACTCTCAATCCGCCTTCATCCCCCACAAACAAATTTTCGACGGAATTTTAGTCACTAATGAAGTCATCCATTATTGGCGTCGCAACAAAGTCAAAGGCTTCATTCTTAAACTCGACTTCGAAAAGGCCTATCATAAAGTTAACTGGGACTTTTTGGACTTCATGCTGGACGGTATGGGCTTCGGTAAGAAATGGCGTTCTTGGATTTCCTCTTCTATTCGGTCCGTTAATTTATCAGTTTTGATAAATGGATCCCCATCTGATACATTTAAGCCAGAAAAGGGGCTTCGGCAGGGAGACCCCATATCCCCCTTCCTATTCAATATCGTGGCCGAGGGCTTAAATCTTTTATTGGAAAGGGCTGCAAATACTGGACTCCTATCAGGGGCTAGTTTTGGGGGCAATAAACCACAAATTACACATCTGCAGTTTGCAGATGACACCGTATTATTCTGTAAAGGCGGGCTGGAACAATTAAAAATTGTAAAACGTATTCTCAGATGGTTCTGCATTTTTTCTGGACTCAGCATTAACTTCGCAAAGTCACGAATTTTCCCATTTGGTCACTCTAAATCGGATGCTGAAGCGGCTGCCACTACTTTGGGTTGTGCTTTATCTAACATTCCATTTAATTATTTGGGGATACCTATCGGGGCTAATCCTAATCGGTCATCTACTTGGAACCCAATCATATCTAGAATCGAGAAAAGGCTCCGTGCTTGGAGAGGAATCTCAATATCCAAAGCGGTCAAGATAACACTGATCAAAGCGGTTATTCACTCCCTTCCTATTTACTACATGTCATTATTTCGAATGCCATCAAAGGTGGCAATACATATTGACAAATTGGTCAGAAAGTTCCTTTGGTCTGACGTGAATGGGGGATTCAAGATGCACCTCATAAAATGGTCAAAAATTTCTCGTCCGAAGTCTTCTGGTGGATTAGGCATAAAATCTACGGTAGTCCAGAATAAGGCGTTATTAGCAAAATGGATTTGGTCCTTTAATTCCAACCCCGCAGCCTGTTGGGTCAAGATAATAAAAGCCACTCACTCTAACAATCTTGATCTTATATGGCCTCTTCTCCCGTTGCTAGCGCGATTCCCGTGTCGTTTGTAAACGGGAATCGGTGAACTAGACAAAAGATAATTTGTTAAACACGACAATACTACTCTAACTAGTAGAGCGGCAAGATCGAGGTCGATCCACAGAGAGTTGACGGAGTCTAGGGAATTTG
>NMUG010013450.1:0-10104 GCA_002855965.1 Monotropa hypopitys
ATGGCTCCGATAGCAGCATTGATTTTACTTCCGTTTACGCTTTACATCGAGCGGAATGTGGTTGCGATTACGGTGGAAAAAGCGAGGGAGGATTCTTCTATTGTGTTTTTATTAATTGGGAATGCGACAGTTGCGTATTTGGTGAACTTGACAAATTTTTTGGTGACAAAGCACACGAGCGCGCTGACGCTGCAGGTTTTGGGGAATGCCAAGGCGGCACTTGCGGCGGTAGTTTCGGTGTTGATATTTAGGAATCCCGTGACGGGGATGGGGATGACGGGCTTCGCGGTAACTGTAATGGGCGTGGTGCTCTACAGCGAGGCGAAGAAGAGGTCTAAAGGTACAGCTCATTGACATTGATTGCTTAATTTGGTACGAGACAGAACCAATGCCCAAGTGCTCGAGTCTTTTGCAATGCAACTTTTTTTCCTCCAAAAGACGAGCCAGAATGAAACCACGTCGTTTTATCATGTTATTGTTGTGCATGTACTATTCTTGTCCTTCAAAATAGTGATCTACTTTGATCAAGTGTTCTTAATGAAAGAAAAAGAGATGGGATTAAAGTGGAATTTTTCAATGATCCGTATTGTATATGATTATTCTCTCATTTACTTTCCCGCGTGTAAGTTATAGTTTGCTGCATTTTTACAACACATACGAAGGCTGATTCTTCATGATGTTATTTTGGATGCTTCATAATGTTAATTGGGATAATTTGTTGAGGATGAAGATGATTCACAATCCACTTCAAATTCTATTTAGCTTACTCCATCCTCAACCTTATCTCCAATTTTATTTTTGTACACAACAGTTGGAGTCCGTATGAAAAAAACTAATTTCGAAATTTTATTTAAACTATTATTTTATGTTATTCTATTAAAAACAGTTTAATAATCGTTTGAATTTTTATCCTGCTAACAGTTTAAATTGTGAATCAAAATTTAAATGATTTAAGAAAATTTTATGTATTATACAATTAAGCTAATTTTTTGGATGCTTCTTATACAAAATTAAGGCAAGACATAACCCCTTTTCAACTCTTGTTGTTTACATGTTAGTTTCATATGTTAATTTGTATATATTGATTGTTGTTATCTGACACTCCTGGATATTCTTTGTTATCTTTCTTGATTGGAAATTTATATTCAGATCTGGATGCTTAGCAGGTTCACTACAAGCCAAGTGGGTGCCCACTTTTGTTAGAGATGATGGTGATTTCCCTTCTTTTTTGGGGCCTTCCCTTCATTTTGTATCTTAGTTAGATGTTGATAATGGTGAGTCTGTGAGCATGTTTTGTGGAGAGGCTTAGTGTTTCTTCTGAGATTTTTATTGTAGACTTTTGTGATGGTCTTATGTCATCCGACTTATTACTTTGGGATTTTATATTCAGAGATTTTATTTCCAGTCTTTCGCTGTGTGCTTGGATTTATAGTGATGTTGGATACCCTCATTGGAGATTTAGTGTCCTTGTGTGTGTTGTTTTGTCATGATACTGTGGTCGGGTCACTTTTATATGGTGGATTCCAGGATAGGTCATGACAATTTCTCCCTGGGGGCACTGGTATTGTTTGTCAAAAAGAAAGATGGTACGATACAAATGTGTATAGACTATAGACAATTTAATAATGTGACGATGTGAAACAAATATCCACTACCCAAGATTGATGACTTGTTTGACCAATTGAATAAAGCATCCATCTTTTCTAAAATTGATTTGAGATCCATGTATTATCAAATGAAGGCAAGGGATAGTGATGTATCTAAAATAGCATCAATACCACATATGGCATTATGAATTTTTTATATTGCCATTTGGGTTAACCAATGCTCTGTTAGTCTTTATAGACTCGATGAAATGTGTTTTTAGCCCTACTTGGACATGTTTGTGATAGTCTTTATAGACGATATTTTGATATATTCTAAGTCTGTTGAAGAACATGAATATGACCTCTGATTTGTTTTGCAAACACTTTGGGGGAAACAATTGTATGAGAAATTCAGTAAATAGGAATTCTGGCTTGATTGAGTTGTATTTATGGGGCATGTCATATCTCAGGAGGGTATTAGTGTTGATCCGAAGAAAGTTGAGGCAGTGATAAGTTAAGAGAGGTCGATTAGTATAATATAGATCCATAGTTTTCTAGGGTTGGCAGGTTATTATCGTAGATTTATTCAGGGGTTTTCTGGAATAGCATTGCCAATAACAAAATTAATCTTTAAGGGGGTAAGATTTGAGTGGACCGATGAATACAAAAAGAGTTTTGAAACTTTGAAACAAAATTTAGTGATAGCATCTGTATTATTGGTTCTGTAGGGTACTAACAATCTAGTGATATATAGTGATGCTTCCTTAAAATGGTTAGGATGTGTGCTTATGCAGTGGGGTAAAGTTATTGAATATGCATCTAGATAGTTAAAGCCACATGAATTGAATTACCCGACACATGATTTTGAATTGGCTATGTTAGTTTTTTGCATTAAAATTATGGCATCATTAGTTGTACAGGGTAACTTATGAGATTTACACCGACCACCAAAGTTTGAAATATTTGTTTACACAAAAAGAACCGAATTTGAGGCAACGTGAATGGATAAAGTTGATTACAGATTATGACTGCGACATACGTTACCATCCAAGGAAGGCTAACATAGTGGCCGATGCATTGAGTCAGAAGATATTGGGTAGCCTATCTCGTATACAATGTGCTAGAGTTGAAATTTTCTCTATTCTGTGGAAGATTGATATTATATTCTTTTTGAATGATTCTAATGCATTGTTGGCTCGATTATGTATTCGTTCGATGTTTATCGACCAAATCTAGGAAGGGCAACAAATAGACGAGTCTTTGCTAGCATTGAAACAACAGGTTGTTACTGGTGAAAATACATAATTTAAAATCCGAGAAGGCGGTATGTTATTGTTTGGGGATAGGTCATATGTTCTAGAAGATAATAAATTGAAACATAAAATTCTAGAAGAAGCACATAGATCCGCTAATGCAATGCATCCGGGTAGTAACAAGATTTACCGAAATTTACGAGAAAACTTTTGGTGGAAAGATATGAAACGATAAGTGCCAAAGTTTGTGGGAAAATGCGTGACATGTCAATGGGTAAAGGTTGAACACCAAAGGCCAGTGGGATTGTTATAAATTTATCGATTCCAGAATGGAAATGGGAACACATGATGATGGATTTCATAGTGGGATTGTGGTGAACTAGATCTTGGTTTTATTCTATTTGGGTAATCGTAGACCGTTTGATAAAATCATCCCATTTCTTAGAAGTGAATACTACATACAATATGAATAGGTATGTAGTGATCTATGTGGATGAGATTATTAGATTGCATGGTACTCCTATCTCTACAGTGAGTGTCACGCCCCGGATTTTCAAACCATTTTTTAAAGGGATTGTAATTGGAAAATAACTAGGACACAACCCAACCAACCACAATTCAAACTAAATGAAACATTCAGGCATGAGATAAGAATAAATGCGGAAAGAGAAGACAACTACTTATTACATTAAAACCTTTTTTAAATTACAAGATACAATAATGGCATAAATGCCACTTCCTTTACAAAAGAGATAAAAGAGATACAAGCTCAAGGAGCCTAAAAGATATACCAAAATGGGTTTTATCTTCAAATCAATATGGTAAAGTGCTCCAAATGTGACAGGTCCTCAAG
The DNA here is from genome assembly GCA_002855965.1 of Monotropa hypopitys. Taxonomy (NCBI): domain Eukaryota; kingdom Viridiplantae; phylum Streptophyta; class Magnoliopsida; order Ericales; family Ericaceae; genus Monotropa; species Monotropa hypopitys. The sequence continues at coordinate 3,693 of NMUG010013450.1, forward strand.
GAGGAGAATCAAACTTGAAAAAGAAGAGGACGTTACGCCAAGTAGGAAAAATCTACGTTCTACCATGGCTAAGCTTGCTGTGGACTCGTGTGTGCTTGTCTAGCATGCAATACATGATCCAACATTAAATAGTATGCATGATAATGATCCTTACTCTACAAGTGACAAAGTGCAACCCCTACACTACCATGCAATGTAACACCCTCAAAATTTGAAATCATTTTTTTGAAGATGTTAAATAAATGAAACTAAAGTGCGGAAAATATAAAATATTTAACCACCATCTGTCCATAACATACAAATGATACAAATGAAATAATACATGTTTGTGAGACTTTATAACATAGTCCGATTACAATGTACAATAAAATGGATAAATGAAAGGATACAATAAATAGAGAGAAAGGAGAGGCAACCTATCAACTATGGTATACCAACTCCAAACCCGGTAAGGAGCCCGAAGACGCGACTCCAATCCAAAGAAGCCAAGTACCTATAAAATAGAGGGTTAGGCACCACCGCCTAGTAGAGAAATCTATCTCCAAGTGTTTCTAAAATTGGAGTGCATGTGTATGATAGGGCAAGGAATGTAAATATGTATACATAGGGATCTCGTTACATTTTCCAAGTTAAGATGTTCACATTTCATTCTTTGATACAAGTTCAACACGTGATATTTTCCAAAGACCCAACAACGCCAACCAAGGTGTGTGGACTCATAATTTCCAAAGACTTGCTTAGTCAAAACAAAGGAAGAAATGACCATTTTCCAAAAGACTTGCTTTCTCAAAACGTAGGAAATTGGTTTTCAATCTACCAAATCCTAAGAGTTCCAAAAGGCTCATTTTCATTCCTTTCAAAACATTGGTTTCTAGTATACCAATTTTATCAACTTCCAAGGAGATTGGTTTCTAGCATACCAATTCCTAAATCTCAAATCAACTGAGTTATTTGATTTCGGCTAATTATGCGCTAGTAGTCAATCGACCAACTATCGATAATTCCTCGTATTCCCCGACTCGTCGAAAGAGCCCAGCAGACCCCCATTGCGCAATGTCATGAGTGCCCCAATTGGCCTCTCAAGGATCGATATCTCATGGACAAAGTCCCATAATATAGTCAATCATAATATACTCTCATGTTAGAGTCTTTCATTCAACAATTATGTTTTCGTTCATCAATTCTGACATGATTAGGGCAACGCCTCCTAATCGTACAACTAGACCCAAAACATGAGTTATTTCATAATTCGTTCAATTCTTGATTTCAATGTATCGAAACACTTACTAGACCCACTAATCGACCATTCCAATTAAAATCAACCATTTGTCCCAATTTACTTCAAGACTCGAAAGTTAGGGTTTTCACAAAAATTTGGGGGTTTCGAAATCAAGTGAGGAATCGACAAATTAAAGTCATAGGGAGTTCAACAAGACCCTACTTGATATAGTTCCAAGACCAATCGACGGAGAAATCCACCCTACACGAGTGACTATGCAAAATACCCTACCCATACGGATTTTCATAAAATCGTTCAAGGAAGAAGCAAGAACACCAAAGATAGAAACAAGAGGGATAGAAATTTCTACCTCAATCGACGATCAACGAAACCCTAGGTGAGGGTTTGAGCTCTGGTGCACAATTCGCCAACATGGTTGCATAGAGGGAGGAGAGGAGAATGTCGTTTGTGAAGGTGGGATCCATTGAATCTTTATATATTTGAAGTTTGGTAAGAGAGAAGGGATAGAAATGGTGAGGTAGAGAGTTTTGGACGAGTTAGAGGGAGGGGAGAAATGTTTATGTTCGACCAAAAAGAGGGGACCCCGAACTTAAATTCAACTTTTCGGCATCGTCGTCCGGACGATCTCCCATCCTCATCTGGACGATCCCCCTCGTCCGGACGAGCACCACTCCTAGTCCGGACGAGACCTCCTGAAGCACTTCCTCAAAAGCTCTGTTCCCTCGTCCGGACGAGACCATCCTTGGTCTGGACGAGCCTTCAGCAAATGGCCCGAATTGACTTCGAATTCTCTCAAACCTTTTCAACACAATCCTGGACACTTCCTCAATGTTCTAGACACCGAACGAACATTCTAAGGTCACTCTAAGGCCTTCCTCAAGTCCATAAACATTTCCTACGATCCAAGAACAACTCACGGGCTTACCCGAATACTTCGAAACTGAACACATCCTACGATGAGGATTTCTAACGCCGCAAACTCACTTGAAACGATTTGATGTGATCTTAAGTGTGTCAAGACACTACCAAAATTCCAATGACACGAAGATCCGAACTTATGGCAAATGATCAACTTCGACGGAAAATGGAAATAAATTCTAAAATTTGATTTATTGAATTTATTAGAATGAATGGAAAATCCTTAAATTTTCCAGAGTGTAACAAACTACTCTCCTTACAAAAATTTCATTCTCAAAATTTCCAGAGTCAACGAACTAAGATACAGCGACAAGGAAAGGAATCCTAAATAAATCTAACCACTTTGAACATTTCTCCCTACTCCAAGAAACGAATAGGTTACCTCTCAAAATTTGCAACAAAAACATCTGACGCCAAGGACAAGACCTCAAGAACTTGAAACATCGATGGTGACAACTCAAGAATTTGAAACATCGAAGGGAATAGCTCGGTCAAAAACAAATTTGTATGGTGGATACACCGATATGCCGAGGACACACCGACACGTCAAGGACATGCCGACACACCAAGGACATGCTGACACGCTAAGGACACACCGACATGCCAAGGACACGCCAACATGCCGAGGACATGCCGACACGCCAAGGAAACGCCTGATATGCCAATCACAACCAACTCGAATAGCAAAGGTGCTACGATCACAAGGCGATCGACAGAAAAGATAGCCAATATAATTCGAACCTCTATCCACAACCGACAGCAAGAGGTACCCAAAACAAGGGATACAGTAGGATGATGTGCACATACACCTGGAGATGTTACGTCAAGAAAAAAGAATCCGTCAAGAATAAGAAAACATCATGCTTCTACTATGCCACTCTGATGCGATACGAATACTCTGATACGACACGGATACTCCGATACGATACGGATACTCCAATACGACATGGATACTCCTAAGGAGCTAACGACAAGTCAACCGCGAGGCAAAGAAATGTCTTGATGAGTGGACGAGCTTGAACATCGACCAAAAGAAGGGGAAAACAACTTGTGTGGCTCATCTAGGATAGGCTTAGACATGGTGTCTATACACCGCACTACTCCAATGGTTCCGTATGAGGATTTTTGAACTCGACATGAATCATAGGGGCATAACTACGCAACTACAAGAATGGTCACAACTACCTCACCATCCAATCCACTCTAGACAACTACATATCACTGAGCCAAAGGTCAAGACTCCAAAACTCACACACACAAACCCACCCACCCACCTAGTGCGGTACCGGAATGAATTATGAAGTTTGATTTGAGATGCGTTGGCCAGTCGCCTTTTTCAAAACAATCCTCCGCAGTCATTCCTACACCACATGACATGGGCTACACACGTCCGATTATAAAAAAAATTCTATATAACTAAGTCGGTGCAGTTGACCCAAAAAAGACATATATTCTACCCCAACACTCTCAACACAACTGCACAACATGAATATAATGCCACCTCACTGATTATGCCACAAGACAAATTTCACTAACCCACTGACCGACACCCCACACACTCTCAAACAAGCTCCAACAAGTGACACCATCGCAGAATGGAATGCCCAAGCACAAAATGGGCAAGGCATCAAGAGAGACAACAACAAGTCAGATTCGCACAACAATACGAGAACAGTGAACATACACGAGAAGACCAAGTTCACAGCGAGAGTGCGAGAAACTAGAAGACGGTCCCGAGAAAACGAGAACACAACAAGATGGGCAGATTTCCGCGCGCAAGGCGACCGATGAAAGGCAACTCTAGCAAGTGCCACCACTTCAGGTGTTCTACGAACCATCTATAGGAATGTAGAGAAGGACAAGAACAACATCGAGACTCTGAGATGAGGAGTCAGAAAACTTTCCAAACAATGTGCCACTTCCACAACGGTCAACATATGCTAGTGTAACCTGAGACGGTTATGAACATGCCAAACAGAGATAATAAGCGGATCACCCACGCATCACTAAAGAATCGGATATCCTAACTCTAGTCAGGATCAACGCAAACCTCGGCAGACAAGGGTCCAAATGAGAATGGATGGAGATTACCCTTCGCTTTCATAAGCTCATAAAGATGGAAGAAGCAAGAAACGACGAATGGATGGTTTCCATTCACCAATCCAACACATAGGGAATTGGGTGAGGGTAGGTGTGCTAAGAACGACAAGCGATCAATGATATTCCGATACCGATACCAAAAAAGGAAGAACCATCTACTCTACAAATCATCTTCCACAACCGTATGCCAAGGCTAGGGAGTAGTTACTAACTCTCAACTCCAACCACAACCTCAAACTCAATGTTCAAACCGCACTCTGCCTTAAATCATCTTACAAGAGACTATCGAGCACACCAACTTCACAAGTTCTAGAACCAAGTGCTCACCTTTTTCATGTACCGGTCTACACCTCCACTTTCTAACACTACACCCAAACATGAATCCGTTCTCCGGACCAAAGATTTCAACTAACACTCACATCCAATTCTCTAATCGTCAACAAAGTTATTAAGTACGGTAAAACATGGAGAAAATATGCATGGAATGTTACGGACCTACCTGGATGATGGCCCAAGGAATGGCATTCGATCTGGACTAGTGGGCACCCTGAACGGTCACATAGTCATTCCCCCACTGGTCAGAGTCTGGGAGATGGTCGATAGCGTGATCAAGGTTCCTCTAGATCAATGAGAAATATGTCCCAAAGGCCTTGTTGTGGTTGATGTTGTACAAACCAAAGAAATCGATAGTCCCAAAGTCAGATTGTCTAGCTGGATCAGCTCGGTGATAGACATCATGATTTGGAAGAGGTTGATGGTAAATTGGGTTATAGTTAGGCTCGAGTTTGAAATAATCTGGGCCAGGAATGGATCTACAAAGAACTAGACCCCTCCTTCTATAATTTCCATCAGGAGGGGATCACTAGATAACTTGCCTTGTGTCGGACCACTAGACCAACATTGTTATCAATTAGAACCAAGGCGATCTCCACGTCATCTGGCACCTTGTATTTGCACCGAAACAACTTGATGTTTTGCGGCATCCAGAAATTGGCCCAAATGGAATGACATTGTTGGACTCCACTGCATCACCATGGTTATCTAACATGATTTTGGCACCTGACCAAACAAAAATAGGGGTGCTAGGAACCAAGATGGTCCAAGATAAGCATATTAATGTTCAAGTGAATGTGCGCTGGGATCTGTGGCTGTAAGGGTGCTGCACGGTGGTGATGGGATGTGCACTAGAGTGCTACAATGCACGCGAAAGCTCAAAAATTCCATTAATGGGTCTAATATAGTACTAATAGCACTAAATATAACATGAATCGAAATAGAATGATTAGGAGAACAACATACCTAAGATCCAGAAGGGAAGATACTTTGGAAGACAGTTAGAAGGTTTGGATGAGTTGTAGTGAATAGTGGATTTTGTAGGGTATTGTAGCTGGAGGAGAGAAAAAGTGCAAACATGAGCTCTCTCTCTCTCCCCTTCTCAGCATATTTATAGCAGCCGAGAAGCATTTGAAATTCAAAACAAACGGGGGGAATTCCAAGGGGTCGCATGTCTATCCAACCGAAAGTCTACACATAGCGCCCAAAAGCTTCTAGAAGCTTGGCGGGGATCGTCGGATGAAATACATGCACCACAATCGCATCAAACTTCCAGACCTTAATTGTCAATGGGTCGGTCAAACTGACAGGGATAGTTCGGTACTATCTAAATGGAATCAATCCTTTTGGACTCACTTTCTCCGAAAGAATTGAGGGGCTATTTTGGTAACCAAACCAAGTCAGGACTTTGAGTTGGATAAACAGAGCAGGCACAAGATGGGCAGACGATCCAATGGAATAATCGACGGATGAGCCAGACCTAAATGGTACAATGTCAGGTCATGAGACATGAAGTACATTAGCATTGACCGTACCAGACCAACAAGGTAAGAGCGATGGTATTGTGGTTAGCCCAACCAAGGCCTAGGAAACAGTAGCATCATGGTCAGATGGACCATAGGCATGTAGAGGTAGTATGATATTGGATTAGGCTCATCGATACAGTAAGTCATGGTCTCCGTACCATGGCCTGTATAGGCAGGAAGTATGCAAGAGGCATCTGGGATGGTAGTCTGGATGCCACTACTAGAGCATAGCATACTCAATCGGACTGAAATGTCAGGGGGCATTCCTGATGCAGCAAGAATCACGGAGGATCTT
>NMUG010013451.1:0-10105 GCA_002855965.1 Monotropa hypopitys
TACCCTGGATGATGTATGGTACCTTAAGAGTCGCCTTAACAGAGCAAAGCTGGTTGAGTGGCTCCTGGACTCTTCAAGAGGGGAAGACAATGACTTCTTGATAGTGACTGGGAACTGGGAGTTCACCCCATGCTCGAAAAGGGATAATCTGATTCCTCACAGAGACGGGGCCCCTCATCAATATTCTTCCTTCTCTTTCATTATGCTTTCTTTCTCTATTGATTCTATGCGCTAATGATTTCTGACTTGCCTTTGTTTCATTGTAGATGCTTACGTGAACCGCAATTCTCTCTACAACAGGTCTTATAAGCACAAGGAGGTCAAGAGATCCCTCGACTTCCAGCATCCTTCTGGGGAACTCATCGACAGATATGTCGAGAGGCTTCTCGGCTATGTGCCGTATTACAAAGGATACCGCAGTGCGCGGCAACCTATGACTGGTTAAGAAATTCTCCCCACTGTACCTATTGTACTTACCCCTGCAACTCCCGTAGTCAATCTCTCCGAAGAAGAAGACAATTATGAAGAGGGAGAGACTACTCCAGAAGAGGGGGAGAGTACTTCTAAAGAGAAAAGTGGCAACCTTGAAAAAATTGACAGTTGGGGGACTCCTGCTGATCCTTTTGCTGTCGTTCCATCCACAAGGGAGCCGCCCAATCTTGAACCTGATTGACGTCCTTTGTGCGAGTGGTCTAATGATACCCACAAAACAGGCAACACAGGCGACATGTCTGCCTTTTCTCTTGCTGATGTTGCTAGGAGGACCTTGGGAGGCCGCTCACCCACTCCCCCGCGGGGAGGGGGGGGGGTTCAAACTGGCGTCAAAGTGGCAATCCCACTCGCCACTGCTAAGGTAACCCCTCTATCATCTTCTCAGCCCCGTCCTGTAGTCCATACGGTGGCAGATCTTCCCCCACGTGTCGCTCCAAAATGCGTGGCTAATCCTCCAGTAGGTTCCGCGACTGCCAAGAAGTCGAAGAAGGGTCTTGCTGAAGCTGGGCAGCAGGAGGTTGCTGCCGACACCGCTAGGAGTTTTGCTGAGCCGTAGGATCCTGTCATGCTGAGAGACAATGGGATTCCCATGATGAAGGAAAATAGAGTCCTGTATGGATCCAATGCCCGTGGGCTGTGCCGCGCAGTGATGCTCCCCATAGACGTTGCAGAGGAGCAAAAAGCCCATACGCGGGAAGTGTCCCGCCGCGCGCTGGTATACTCGCTGAAGGTAATCATTCCCACCTGATGCTCATGTTTCTATCTGATGTTTCTGCTCATTTGTTTTCTCATATTCCCTTTCTTCATTCTTGAACAGGCGCTGCAATGCTCGACTGAGATTGATTCTCGGGTCAGCCTCCTCCAAATAGAACATAATAAGGCTGCCGAGAAGCTAAAGGCCCAAATTGACCTCGTGAAGGATCTGAGGGGGAGGCTCGAGGAGGATAAAAAGTGCTGGAGGCCTCCAATGCTGAGGTGGCGAAGCTGAAAGTCGTGATGGACTCCTTGGATAAAAGGCGGTTGAAGGGACTAGCGGATGCCCGTGCTGAGATGGAGTCCAAGACCAAGACCTTTGATTTAGAAATGAAAAACTTCGAGTCTGAGCGGGCGTCTCTCAATAAGGAGCTGACGGAGAGGAAGCTCGAGCTGAAGAAAGCGCAGAAGCAAGCCTTGGACAGCTACACTGCGGCCTACGACAAGGGTGCATAAGCAACCAAGGTGAACTACGAGCAGTAGTTTGCGGAGAAGCTTCCACAGATCAGAGAGATATTCTTCCCGGAGATCTGGAACCTTGCCCTGGATGCATGTGGCATTGGGGAAGATTCCTATTTGCAGATAGAGAATCCCCTACTCAGTCAGGCTGTCCCTTTAGCTACTTCTGGCGGCGCACTCCCTCCGGTGCCTCTGACTGCTAAAGATCCACCAACAGCTATTGATAGGGCTTCTGGTTCTACAACAGTCGTTCCTCCTGCTACTTCAGTCTCCGCTGATCCTCTTGGTGAAGGTAGCCTCCCAAACACCCCTACTGCCGGACTAGTGGAGAAGACTGTTGAGGAGGAAGTGGTGGAGAAACAAGCTTGACTTGTCCCCCATGTCTTTTTCTTTCTTCATCTTTGGCTTGTATTTGCATTTTCCTTTTCTTTTGTTTTGATGTAATAAACTCTGTTATTTCTAGATGATGCATTTCTTCTTTTGCCTTGTCTTGTTCTTTTTCCTTCTGAAAACAAGGTTGTCCTTGGGACTACTATCCTTAAGGATTTCCCTTCTTTTTGTGATCCGCAGTGCGGTAAGGTGCCCTTGGGACGCTTTAGTCCCCTAAAGAGCCTGACCCTGCTCCTCCGTACTACAGATACTACTTTATGTTACTCATTTCTTCAACCTTGGGTCATCTTGGGACTACTTGTCCCCTATAAGACATTTCCATAGGTCGTGGGCATCTGCGTGGCACTTTAGATCAATTCCTTGGGATTTCTGGTCCCCTATAAGGTTTTGATCTAGTTTTGAGATCAGTTCCTTGGGATTGTTGGTCCCCTGTAAGGTTCTGATCTCGGGACAACTATCCTAAGCATTCTATGCTCGGGACTGTTGACCTGATCTGGTTTTGAGACCAGTTCATTGGGATTTCTGGTCCCCTGTAAGGTTCTGATCTCGGGACATCTATCCTAAGCATTCTCTGCTCAGGACCATTGATCTGATTTAGTTTTGAGATCAGTTCCTTGGGATTTCTGGTCCCTTATAAGGTTCTAATCTTGGGACAACCATTCCGAGTATTCTCTATCTAGGATCATTGCCCCTAGTAACGAAGTGGAGGCCTGTCGAGCATCTGCTTCCTTACTCCAAGTATGCTTCCAAACACTGAGAATTGAGTCTAGATGAAATTGGACTTTCATTGATGACAAATTTTTCTGATACATTTGCTGAAATACAAGTGCTACTGAAAAAACTTCTTGAGGTTACAGATGCTCCAGGTGCGCGGGATCTTGACTCCATCTAAATCCGCCAACCTGTATGTCTCCTGGCCTGCTTTCCTGATCACTTTGTAGGGCCCTTCCCAGTTTGTCCCAAGCTTCCCATCGACTGGATCTTTGGTGTTTCCCAGAACCTTCCTCAGTACCAAGTCTCCAACTCCAAATTCCCTTGGATGTACCTTTCTGTTGTGGAACTTGGCCAGTTGTTCTTGGTAGGAGACCAGCTTGACCAGTGCGTGCCCTCTCTTTTCTTCGGCGAGGTCTAGCTGCACGGCTAGAGTGTTGTCATTTCCCCTTTGATCCACTAAATTAGTGCGGACGGTGGGGATGCCAACCTCTAGTGGGGTGACTGCTTCTGTTTTGTATGCTAAGGAGAAGGGGGTTTCACCGGTAGACCTTCTGGGTATTGTGTGGTAGGCCCAGAGGACTAGTGGTAATTCATCAACCCACCTTCCCTTAGCCTTGTTCAACCTCTTCTTGATGCCATCCAGGATAGTCTTGTTAGATGTTTCAGCTTTCCCATGGCACTGCGGGTAACTAACGGAGGCATAGAAATTTTGAATCTTGTATGTTGAGAAGAAAGCTTTGAACTTATCTTAGAACTGGGTGCCATTGTCTGAAAAAATGGCATACGAGATTCCAAACCTAGTGATGATGTTCCTCTAGACAAACTGCTCCGTGTTGCATTTAGTAATCTTGGCAAGTGGCTCTACCTCAACCCACTTGGTGAAGTAGTCTGTTGCTACCAGCAAGTACTTCTTCACACCCTTTGCTTTCAGCATGGGCCCCACGATGTCAATGCCCCACAGAGCAAAGGGCCAAGGACTCGTGAGGGGTGCTAGGTCTGCTAAAGGTGCGTGGATAATGGGCAAAAACTTCTGGCATTTCTCGCAATTCCTGATGTAGACCTTGGCATCTTCTTGCATGTACGACTAGCAATATCCCTGGGAGATGGCCTTATGGGCAATGGAATACCCACTAGTGTGGATGCTGCACCCCCCCTCGTGGATTTCGAACAAAAATCGTTGAACATGGTCAGGGTGTACGCAATGCAAGTACGACCCTGTGAAAGAATTTCTATACAGAATTATGTCCGGCGAGAGCCAGTACTTGATTGACTTGATTCTGATCTTGTGAGCTTCCTTCCTGTTTGCAGGGAGCTCATCCTGCACCAGATAAGCGATGATTGAATCCATCCAGCTCAGACCTATATCCAAATCGAAAGTCTCATCTGAGTCCGTCGATTGGATGCTCGGCTGAGACAGAGAATCTACACTCACCGTGCAGTGGAGCTCGTATGGTACAGAGGAGGACAGGCAGTCTAAGGCATCTGTGTAGATGTTCTGTATAGAATTGATCTGAACCATCTCTGACTTTTTGAACTGTTGAAGGAGTTTTTTGGACAAAGCTGCATAGGATGCCATCCTATCGTCTTTGGTTGTATACTCCCTAGAAAGCTGGTTGATGACCAATTGGCTATCGCAATGGATAAGTAGGTCCTCAGCTCCGCACCTCCTTGCACTTTTTAACCCTGTGATCAGTGCTTCATATTCTGTCTCATTGTTGGAGGCCTTGAAAGATAATCGGACTAATTGCTCCAGGGCCAGTCCTTTTGGGAAGAAAAGAACAATGCCCATTCTTGATCCTTTGTTGCACGCTAATCCATCCATAAAGAGATTCCACTGTTCCTTTGTGTGTGACTCATCAACATCTGGCAGCGTGGGATAAACGGGAGTCGCCTATTTGTTTGATGACCGCAGTTGGGGTGTCCGTACGGGTTCGTGTGAAAATTCTGCAATGAAATCCATGAGGACCTGACCCTTCACCGCAGTGCGGGGATATACTTGATGTCGTACTCTCCCAGCTCAACTGACCAAGCCGCAACCCTTCCTGATGGGTCTGCCTTTCTCAGGACAGGTCCGATAGGGTGGACAGTTGGTACTTCTATGGTGTGAGACAAGAAGTAGTGCTGCATCTTTCTTGAAGTCACTACTAGTGCTAAAATCAACTTATCCAAAGGAAGGTACCAGGTTTCTACGTCTAACAGTTTCTTGCTGACATAGTATACTAGTTTTTGCTGTCCTTCTTCCTGCTTGATGAGCACCGCACTGACTGCGTGCTCTGATACCACTAGAGGCGATCAGCACATCTGCTGTTTCTGGTGTGGAAATTAGTGGTGGTGCGGCTAGGTATTTCTTCTGATGCTAGAAGGCTTCTTCGCAATCTGCCCCCATGAGTAATCCGTTCTTTTCTTCAAGAGCTGGAAGAAAGGCCTGCATTTATCTGATGAGCAGCTAATGAAATGGTTCAGTGCGGCAACCATCCCAGTTAATCGTTGTACCTCCTTGGTCCTTCCCGGACTTTGGAGGTTTTGGAGTGCAACGATCTAATCAGGGTTCGCCTTTATGCCTCTCTGAGTCACCAAGTGCCCAAGAAATTTACCTGAGCTTACCCTAAAAGAACATTTGGAGGCGTTCAGCCTCAATTTAAAATCTTTGGGTACTTTGAAGGTGCGACAGAGATCCACCAAGTGAGAGTCCATCTCCTTGGACTTGACCACCATATCGTCGATATAAACCTCTATACTCTTACCCAGCAGATCCTTGAACATGAGGGTTGCTAGCCTTTGGTATGTCGCTCCGGCATTGCGTAGGCCAAAGGGCATTACTTTGTAGCAGTACAACCCTAGTGGTGTGATGAAAGACATCTTCTTGTAGTCGGGCTCATACGTTGCGATCAGGTGATAGCCTCCATATGCATCTAGAAAGCTCATTAACTTGTATCCCGCCATAGAATCCACCAGTTGATCAATCTTGGGCATGGGGATAATGTCCTTGGGGAAAGATTTGTTCAGACTGGTGAAGTCAACTCAAACCCTCCAGGTACCATTCTTCTTCTTGACAACGCCCGTGTTGGAAAGTCACTCCGGATAGTAGACTTCCCTGATAGCACTGGCTTGGATAAGTCAGTCAACTTCCTCGATAACTACCTCTGAGTGCTGCGCGGCTGAACGTCTCCTATTCTGCATCATTGGCTTGTGGCAAGGATCAACATTCAGCAGGTGACATATTATGTTCTGTTGTACCCCGGGCATCTCCTGTGGGGTCCAAGCAAATACGTCAATGTGGTCCTTCAACACCCAGACCAACTCGACGACATCCGTCTTAGGGAGCTCATCCCAAATCAAGAAGTACCTTTCTTCGTCGATCTCATGGGTGGAAACCTTTCTCAGATTATCGACCACATGAGTGGAGGGATCCACTCCTACATCCTCCAAGACAGACTGTTCGGGAACTTCAATAGACTTCACCTGCTCGGTATTGGGACGGGATTTGATGGAAGCCATAAAGACGTTTCGGGCTGACTTCTGGCTCCGCCTGACCCCTTGGGCCCTGGGAACTTGATAATCTGATGATAGGTGGAGAGGATGGCCCCCATCTTGTGCATCCAAGTATGCCCAATGATGGCATTGTAGGCTGATAGCACATCCACCACCAAGAACTCTGTATCCATGGTCACCTTTCCTGCTCGAACTAGGAGGATGATAACTCCAAAGGGCCATACTGACTCTACATTAAACCCAATAAGTGGAGTCCTAGTTGACTCGAGGTCCTTCTGAGTGAACCCTATTCTCTTGAATGCCTGGAAGTAGAGGATGTCAGTGGAGCTGCCCTGGTCCACCAAGATCCTTTACGTGTTATACTTGTTGATGCTAAGGGCGATCACCAATGCATCATTGTGCGGGAATATGACCCCATCCAAGTCTTCCTCTTAAAATGAGATCTGAACAGGTTTCCCGCACTGCTCCCTCTGGCGCTTCTGCCCGAGCTGCAAAACATGGTGTTCGTGACCTTCTTTCCTCTTTTGTGTGCGAGACTCTGCTTTGGAGCTCGGCTCTATAGCTCTGTGGATCATTGTGATGGTACCAAGTGTAGGTAGGTCCTCATCTGAAGAGTTGTCGCACACCTCCACCCGTCTAGGCCTGGTGTCCTGTCTGGGTGTTTGGGTGATGTACTGCTTCAGATGACCTGCCCCCACGAGGTCTTCCAAGAACTGCTTGTAAATCTGGCACTATTCGGTCATGTGGATGAACTCCCTATGGTAGCTGCATCTGAGTCTCGTGGCCTCTAATTCAGCTTGGTTTCCCTCCTGTTTGGCGGGCCATCTCTAGAAAGGCTCATCCTTTCGGAGGTGGACCATTCTGAAAATAGAAGTGCTGAACTTTGTCCTGATGGATTTTTAGGCCTTAGGGCCTAGTCAGGGCATCCTGTGAGCAGTCTGCAGAGCAGTCTCAGCTTCCTCTACCTTCTCGGAATGATATTGATGGGACACCTTCCTCTTCCTGCTCCTCTTTCTGCCAGCAGAATCCACTACATGGGTCTGGTGCGATATATTGGCGTGACATTCTGCCTCAACGAGGGCTTCCTCTTCCAGTTTTGCATGCTGCTCCACCCACTCCATCAGCTCGAGAAAAGTCTACACTGGGATCAAGGTCAAGGATTCCCTCAGTTTCTCACCAAAGGAAAGCCCCAACCTGAACATAGATACGGCCTTCTTCTCGGTGCAGTCCTCTACCTCATTATACATGTCCACATACCGCCCGACATACGCCCTGAGAGTACGATGTCAGAGAGTCAAAGTGTTTTGGTGCAGCTCGGCTGGTCATGAACTTGCCAACAAAGGTCTCGGCTAACTACTCCCAGTTGCAAATTGATCGCGACTCTAGCTTGTGATACCAGTTGAAAGTCTTTGAGATGTGCCACTGGGTCCGTCCTCCCATCGTACTTCTGAAAGTTAGAGAGGCTAAAACCTCTGGGAATCTAATAGCTGGTGATTTTTCTAGAGAGCGGGGTGGAAGTAATTTACCGAATGCCTCTCTTTGTGGTCTCTTGGGCCATTCCCTGGTCTTTGAGATGCTCATCTAGCCATATCCTCATATCTTCAAAGTTTGCTGGTACAGAGTTGACTAGAGCTGAGTTCTGTGGTCTTCCTGCACGCTCACCATGTGCGAGGACCCTGGGGCGAAGCTGATCTCTGAGATTCCGCACACATGGTGCTGATTGCTGTAGCTGTTGCGAATCACCTGCATGGCTTTTGGTCCTGCTTTGATGATCGCTGAAATGGAGAGGATCCCGAGCAACCCTACGCCACTCTCGGCGAAGGGGTGGGTCCCCTCCTTCTGGTGCCACCACTTGGTTCCTAGAGGGGAGAGGGGGTCCTTTCTGGCCTGGTTCGTCTGAGCCTCTAAACATTGTCCTTGGTGGCCAACCTATCTCTACCTTTCCTCAGGATGTTTGGATAGCCTTGCTACCTGCAACTCCAAGCGCTGAATCGACTGGTTTTGGGTCCTGATGATCTTAACCAAGTCCTCGTCTTTGATCGACTTGGACCTGGTTGGCAATAGAGTGTACTCAGAGCGAGACCTGCTGTCTCCTTCCTGGGAGTGTTCCATCTCCCTGTTGTCATGATGCTGGTCTTCCGGGACGTTGTTCCGGATTCTCAATGGGCTCCCAGTGCCTCTGGTAGGGATTTTAGAGGTCCCTCCCCAGGCTAGGAATGCCTCCACGAGTATCTAGGAGATGTGACTGGTTGTTGGCAACTTTTCTAAATGCTAGAGGAGGATCAGAACGGGTGGCCTCTTGGCGCCTTCCCTTCCCTGTCTTGTTTCCGACAATACTGGGGGTTTATTTTCCATGGTTCGTTATTCCTTCTCAACTGGTTCTGAGCTCTGGTTTGCTTTTTTACTTATGCGGGTGGGTTTCCCACAGACGACGCCAATTGTGCGAGGGTAAAATACGCTGGTACTACCCTTGCTAGTAAACAGCTGATTATCTGGATTGTCTCATCACCCTGCCGAATTACTCCGACTCTAGCTAGCCCTACGCTTAAAGAAAATAGTTAGAGGACCTCCCACCTCTAGTGGCCGGAAGGCTCTCTGATGACTAAGTTAGTCCTGATCGAAGAGGGAACTGCAAACTGTAAGCACAAAAGGGTGTGAGAGAAAAATGGCACGTACCATTCACTAGTGGCTCATCTCTTGCTCATATATGTCTTTCTTCCATGTTTTCAGCTTCTCGCTGGAAACAAGATATTTCTAGGACTTCTCATCCATTCTCCTCGTGTCTGATGCGTGTCTGCCACATTCCTCGACAGGAAGGAATGACTGCATGCCTTTTGCTGTCCTTGGGAATCGAATGTTCTCTTGGGAAGGTGAAGTCTGACATGCGTGTTGTCGCCCAACTCTCTGGCTGACCGACACGTGGACTCCTCATCTGCCACCCCTTCTCGTACTGTTTTACTAGATGCCACGCTGGTGGATGTCGGCCGCATAGAGCCAAACCTAATCCGTACAGCGGGCTCTGCTAGGGCACACATCAAGCTGTACCACACTTTGGTCTGACATGCTCTGTATTGGGTAACTGCTCTCCATGCCGTGGGGATGCTGACGCACAGGGCAAGTCGAATCCGTACATCAGGTTTGTACGCGGCAACAGCTAGCTGTATCTCCCATGATCCTCCACATGTCCCTGAACAATCCCCAACCCAACCACCAAGGTGTGAGTCACTCTGGGCCCACCTAACCCATAACATAGGGGATTATTGGACATGTGGCAAAATATATCCGATGGGGATCTAGAATCGCCGCACAGAATAGTTGGGTCCCGTACAGAGTCAATGTCTAGCCGGATGAGACTGACCTGATCCCTTGATACGGATGCTGATGACGTGGCACTCTGGGGCCGCGTTGCCGATGGAGGATGGGATAGTACAACTATGCCATTGACATGTGGCGAATCTTGATTTATAACACCACATCATAATAATATATATGTGGTACTCTGATCACGTCATTTCGAGTCAAAAATAAATTTATAAAACACCGAGTTTAACACTACTCAAAAAATAGTGGCAAAGTATGAGTATCGTCTACAAAGACAAAATGAAATGAGTCGATCGATTTTAGAAAACTAATTTACTTTAATTCTAAAAGAAAAATTGGCTACATTCCTAAGTTGAATTTAGAAAGAAACGTGGTTTTGTGAATTTGATTTGACTTAGAATTTAGACTAGGAAATAACAAATTAATTTAGAAAACTAATGATCTTAGAAAGTTTGATACAAGATTAAGGAAACTAAAATTAAGG
>NMUG010013452.1:0-10105 GCA_002855965.1 Monotropa hypopitys
CCAGACTTCTCTCCGGCATTAGTCGCCGCCCTTCCGGCCTTCTCTCCGGCGTTAGTCGCCCTGTCTCACGGGGCTCTTTTCTCTGGTCGCCGCTCTACCTCGCGACCAGCCCCTGCGCCAACCTCCATCGAGGTTTGTCTCTTGCGCCTTCTCTCACGACCAACCTCAGTCGCGACCAACCTCAATCGCGACCAACCCCAGAGTGTTAAGTTAGTGTTGTTTATAAGTTTTATCTTGTTTTTTTCCTCATTTATTCCTAGGGGTAGTTTTGTCATATGTATATGTTTGTCCATATATTCATTGTGGCTGTGAAGGAATAATCAACACGGAACGATTTTATCTCAACTGTTCCCGCTAACAAGATCCAGTGGTGATCATATCATCCACATAGAAAAGCAAGATAACAAGCTCATTGGTGTTGCGAAAAAGAAACAATGCCGAATCATGAGCACTGGGGAATAAATCAAGTTGGGTGACTGCGTCTTGGAAGCAATCATACCAAGACCGAGGGGGCTATTTAAGGCCATACAAAGCTCGCCTAAGGCGACAAACATATCCAGGAGAATGAGATAAGCTAGGAGGGGGACGCATATAAACTTCGTCAATCAGCAAACTATTGAGAAAAGCATTTTTAACATTCATTTGATATATAGGCCAATAACGAGCAGCAACAACAGAAATCAGAGTCCGGAGACAAGTCATTTTGGCAACTGGTGCAAAAGTTTTTTCATAGTCAATGTCATACTCCTGAGAAAACACTTTAGCTACAAGACGAGCCTTATAGCGTTCTAATGTCCCAGCAGAATAAGTTAACTTTGAAAACTCATTTAAAGAGAGCAATATTTTTACCTCCAGGGCAAGGTACCATCTCCCAAGTAGAAGTCCTAGCAAGAGCAAAAAGTTCTTCTTCCATAGCAATGACCCATTTAAGATCCTGACAGACCTCCTTATAAGACTGAGGCTTGGAATAAGAATGTATAGAAAATAAAGCACTACAATGAGAGACTGGAAAACAAGTATTAGAAAAACCCAACCTTTGCACGACACATCTATCACGAAGGGGGTAGCGGTGAGGAGCAGGAGCAGAATCCACAAAGGCAGTAGGGGCAGGGGAGGTGCTGGTGGTTCTAGTGGTCATCATCGTGAGTAGATCAGAAGGGGAGCAGGAGAAGAAGAAGCAGGAGAGGAAGCATTTGAAATAGGCATAGAATTAGGAGGAACAGTAGATATGTAATTGTCACAGTTGAGTTCATCTGGAAAGGGATCAATGGATAATAATTCATGTTTAGAGGCACAGGGAAACTGATAATGGGGAAGACACTCAAGGAAGACAACGTGTCGGGAGACATAAAGATGCATAGACACAGGATCATAATAGTGATAGCCCTTTAGAGTGGTGCTATAGCTCAGAAAAACATAGAGAGTAGATCGAGCATTGAGTTTAGTACGGGCTTGTTTAAGAAGGAAAACAAAACATGTACAGCCAAATACACGAAGAAGCGAATAATTGGGGGTGGTAGAAAATAGTACCTCATAAGGGATTTTTCTAGACAGAAGTGGAGTATGCATACGATTGATGAGAAATGCAGCAGTGAGCATTGTTTCACCCCGACAACAACAGGGAACAGATGCAAGGAGAAGAAGGGATCTAGCAGTCTCAAAAAATGACGATGCTTACGTTCATCACGACCATTTTGAGCAGGAGTGTCACTACAAGAGGACTGATGTATGGTACCTAGAGATGACAAGTAATCAGTAAAGGCACTTTTTGTATACTCCCCACCCAGATCAGATCGAATGATTTTGATTGTAGCAGAAAACTGAGTAGTTACCATGGACTGGAAAGACCGATAAATCTCATATAAATAAAATTTATGTTTCATAAGGTAGACCCATGTAAATCGAGAATAATCATCAACAAAAGAAATATAATAGGATAAGTCACCTTTCGAAACAACAGGAGATGGTCCCCAGACATCAGTATGAACCAGAGAAAAGGGAGAAGTAGATATGGAATTACCTTTGTTAAATGACATAGCAGTCATTTTTTTAAGTTTACATCCTTGACACTCATAAATATCAGTGGAAGACACTTTATCCAAAACACCATACTGCGATAAGGATCGTAAGCGATCAGTTGACAAATGGCCTAACCTAGCATGCCAAAGAAAGAAAGGACTTGAAGAATTATTTAACTGAAATAAGGATAACGCTACTGGGGTAGAGAAAGTATCGATATGTAAGCTCTCTACCATATAAAGATCACCAACCCTACGCAATGTCCCAATCTGCATCCATGACTTCCGACCCTGCACACGACAAACAGATGAAAAAAAGAACATCAAACCCTGAAGCATCCAACTGACTAATGGATAAAAGATTAACAGATAATTGAGGAAGATAAAGAACATGTCGGAGTGACACAACTGAGGATGTTGTCATAGGAATAGATCCAATAGATACAACAAACAAAGGAGAAACATTGGTTGTATGTATAGTCATAGGAGAAGATGGAGGGACACAATTTTGTAGTAGAGACAGATGAGGTGACATGTGAAACGAAGCACCAGAATCTAGAATCCAAATAGTGGTAGGGATACTTGACAGAGAACCAAGCAAACCTGAGGATCCTGAGGTCATTACTTTAGGTAGAACAGACATGGAAGAGGAAGTCGTCATCTGCTGAAGTTAAGTCAGTTGAGCACAAATATCTTTTATCTCAGAAGTGCTCTCAGATGTGGTAGCTAAAGCTGCGGAGGGACGAAATAGTCCAAAAGATATTTGGGATGATCCACGATGTCCTTTCTTAGGACAGTTTGTCTTCTAGTGGCCTTTCTTATGACAGTAGGCACACTCATCGAATTGAAGACGGGAACTAATATTCTGTATCTTCTCGTCAGCCATGAAAGCACTGATATAAGATAACTAGAAAGACAAAGGCAAGAAAAGTTGCTGACAAAATAAGTCTCGAAAGCAAAGCCTCTAAACAACAGGTCTCAGAACCAGAAACTGAGCCGAATACTGAACAAAATATCAACCTTCAATCTGTCCAGAAATCAGAGATACGAAGATAAACAATGAAGACTGGATTCAAATAGCAATCAGTGACGGCAAAGGTGATGAACCAACGATAAAAACCAAATAGAGATCTTGAGTTCAACACTCAACCAGAGCTGGGTTCAACCAGCGAACGACAACAGTCGTCGTAGATCAGTGGCAAGAACAGCAAGGTCTGGGAGCAACATCTGACGTCAGCGAGGGTGGACAGAGGTCTAGCGAAGTCCGAAGAAGTCTTGTCGGAGTCCGACAAGGACAGCCGGAGGACAGCGAAAAGATCTGGAGATAACTCGAGAGAAATAAGGACGCTGAATAGATCTGGTTCACATCCGGTTCTCCAGAGAACGATGAGAACAGATCTGGGCAGTGCGATGAGTAACAAGCGATGGCGACCATAGGAGATAGGTCATCGGAGGTCGGTGGCAGTTGGTGGCGGCAGGAGAATAGTGGCGATCTGGACAGAATGATCTGGTCGGGGAGAGAGGCGTTGAGAGAGACCAGTAAACGGTGTGATCTATTGTGGGAGAGCAGTGGACGACGCGGTCTAAACGACGGACGGCGCGAGAGAGGCTGATGGTTGGCGACGAGCATCAAGGGACACAAACGATGGTCGGCGGCAATGATGAGACAGAGGCGCGATGTATACTTGTGCGATGTATACCACAGAGAGAGTCACTTGCCACTCTGTTGCAAAGTCACGCACATAGAGAAAGATCAAGAGGTCATAGGCGACCACTGGAGGTCGGCGGAGGAGGAGGAGGAGGAGAAGGTCTGCGGCGGATGAAGTCCTAAACCAAAACTCTAATGAGCTCTGATACCATATAAGAAATGAAATAGAGAAAATGAAATACTCTGTATATTGAATTGTGTCATAATACAAAGGAAGAAAACAAATATATAGGACTATACAATGCCTAATTAGGAAATAACAACTAAAGGAAACAAAATCAAAGATATCAGTTACATAATTACAGGACTTCTAAATGGAAATAGAATATTTACATAATATATTCTAAAGATATAGTAACTATCTTTAGAATATAGAGAATATTCTCACAATAATGTTTGTCTAGGGTTAAATAACACCTTAAACACTTCTCTTAATCATCTAACTAACAATAGATAATAAATACAAATAATAATTTGTTCTTTGGACTAGTATGACAACCAGAGAACACTCTTTATTGGCTTTTAATGGCTTTGGAGACCACTCCAAGATCGAATAACTTTGTTAGGGATGGGCATCTCATCCGATCCGTCTGAATCCGATCCGTTCCCCGCTCCGAATGGATCAGCAATTTGGAAATTTTATAGGGAATGGGGCAGATTTGGGGATCTGTTTTTAAAATAATTCGGGGACGAGGTGGGGATGGAGTTGCACATATCTATTCCCCGAATCTGCCTCGTTCCTCGAATCACCCTCGCTCTCCGAATCATCTCTGCTCCCCAAATCATCTCCGTTCTCCGAATCATCCCCAATATCCATAACTCACAACCATATAACTTAACATACATATATTATCTATAATATAATATCCTAGTAATATTGTTTTGAAGTAGAATCATAGAGTTATTGTGTTAATATCTATCTTGAATATGAGAATCTTTCAATTACTGAGGTCAAATTTTCTACAACCAATATTATTGTTTTAATTGTATAATCTCTTTGCATCTGTGTTGAACTCTTGATAAAAATATTTGTGTAGATTTGTATATTTTTATACTTTTGAGTTGTAAAGCTGTAATATTGCAATGTTGTTTTGTTTTGAACTTTTTTTATTTTCCCAACAAAAATACAAAATTATTTGGATATCTGAATCTCCTTTTGGATCCCCGATCCTCATTCAGGACGGGGATGTAGGAGTAAAAAAAACTTTGTTTGGGGAACGGGGCGGTATTGGATTTGGGGAACAGAGACGGATATAGTAGTATCCGGCTCCGATCTGCCCCGTCGCCATCCCTAAACTTTGACAAGGTTTTGCAGATAACAAATCTTACAGTTAAATAGATATTAAATGTTCCATCCGTGCACAGTATCTTTAAAAAAATTAAAAGAGATTCATTCTCGCCGTGACAAGACTGAGAGAAACAATTAGAAGCGTAAAATTGCATGTTAGCATTGGAAGATGGTCTGACCTGTCATTTTTCATGTAGTGTGCATGATTTTAGAAGACATGTTATTTCTTCCCCAATCAATGTCCATATTTGAGATGAAGGGCATAAAAAACAAACAAATTCTTTGGACTGGGGCTGGCAACCTTCTCTGCTTAAAAAGATGTACTGCTGTGAACTCCAAAAAAAATAACACGTATAGCTTCTCTTATTTCAACTACAAGCAATTCTAGGTTAATAAACGGGAGGTATAAACTAGAGTCATTGTTGTCATATGCGCATGGCTTGTTATGTTTAACATGAATACTTAGCCTTAAGCATTATTGTTCACAGATATGCACATATAATGCCTTCACCCATGCTGAAATTGACTTCAACTAAAAAGGCTTCCAACATTATTAGTAACAAATTTGCAGATTGAATCCATCAAAATTGATCTTCGTCTCTATGAGACACCATAACTTCCCATTAACTACAAATTAAACAGAGCCATTGCAGTAACCATAAATTAGATGGATAATAGTCAGAGACAAGAAGTCAGCTCGCCTAGAATTGAATTTGGTAAAGAGATCTACACTCGGGAGGCAACATTGTCTTTATTACTTGAGCAATCAACAGTACAGGACTTTGAAGTGTCTATGGAACAGGAATGTCCATAAGGTTTTCAAAAAGAAAAAACATATACAACAATGTGAAATTTTGTAAAGGAGGATTCCATACTTTAAATGATAACATTCTCACTTGAAAACTTTTAGCAGTTCAGTTAATTGCAACAAAGTTATCAGAAGTTCTCAGAATACAGACGAATATATTGCAAACCTGAAGAATTGTGTCTTAACGAAGTATGCAGAAACAAATGATGGTAACTACAAGTACGAAGCTTGGTTACTAAAGCTTCTTCAGTCAGTCCATCATCTGTGGAATACGTCTTCATAGTCTCCAGCACTGAGATTATGCAGTACCCTTTGGCAGAGCGAGATAATCCTACAAGTACCAAAAAAGGATGGTCATGAAGACATCTAATACTATACATAATCAAGGAAATCAAAACAAACAGATAAAATAAATAAAATCTTTGGTGTAGAACAGTGAAATTTATTCATACCAATGATAGGCATTGGCTCTGGAAAGTCAAGATCATGATCAACACCAACAAGTCCAAATACATAAGGACTACCTGGATGTGCATGCCTGTATTGATAAAATGAGAGCAAAATGCTAAAAAGCAGACACAAACAAGGGATACGTGTATGCTACTGTTAAGGCAGGTATGAATCAGAACAGTAAAATAGCAGTATTTGGCAGGATTCAAGAACATAACAAATTTCAAAAAAAATGGACTCGGGCACAACGGCAAGTGGAAACTGAAAGAACAAAATGTATTACTGATAACTGAATAACTTAATGTTATATTAGTCCTAAGACTGCTTAAATAGGTAAAACACATCTTAAACTAATAAATAAAAAGATAATGCTACCCTAAGAAAGATATCCTAAAATATACAAGGATATAAAAGATACACAAAAGATGTAAGAAGAATCCATAATCTTCAAAGATTATCTGCATTATATTCACACACACACACACACACTCTCAAACTGAGGATGCAAGCGGAGAGCATCGAGAGTTTGCCAAGGAGAAAGTGGAAACGAGCAACAGTGTGCGTTTTCGTGAAGAAGTCAGTCAATTGCAACGTAGACGAACAAAGGGTAAGGTAATGGTGTCCGACTGAAGATGTTGACGAACAACGTGGCAAAGAATTTCAATATGCTTTGTACGCTCATGGGAGATCGAGTTGTGGTCAATCTGAATCGCACTCCTACTGTCACAATAAAGAGGTGTACAAGAACAAACAAAGACACCCATACCTAATATAAGCCAGCGAAGACATACGATTTCCGACATGGCATGAGCCATGGCACGATATTTTGCTTCAACGGTGGAGCGAGCAACAATAGATTGATTTTTGCTTTTTCAAGAGATAAGAGATCAATAAAAATACAAAAACAGAGGTGGACTTGCGGTCACTGACATCTACGGCCCAATCAGCATAAGCATGAAGAGTAAAGCTCCATGGAGAGGACAATAGGAGACACTGATGGAGTGTACTACGTACATAACGCAGAATGCGTAATAGGGTTGCCCAATGGGTAGATCAAGGGGCAGAGACATAATGACTGGCAATATGAACAAAATATGTAATATCTGGTCAAACAAATGCCATATGATGCTGAGAACTTGGCATGAAGTTCAAGAGAAGTGTCAACAATTTTGTCATCAGTGAGATAAGCACGATGAAAAATATCAATGGCATACTTAGACTATGACAGAAGATGCCCTTTAAAAGTGGAAGCTACTTCAATGCCAATAAAATATCGTCGAAGGACCAAGTCTTTCAATTTAAATTCATGAAACAAAAGACGCTTCACGTCACTAATAGTAGCAGGATCAGAATCAGTGATGATCATATTATTAACACACATGAGGAGAAGAACCAGGCCATAAGAAGTGGGGCGAAGAAATAAAGCATAATCATACACACTAGCCTGAAAGCCAATCTGGAGAGCCACATCCTGAAATTGTGCATATCAAGCACGAGGGGACTGTTTGAAGCCATAGAGAACACGACGTAAGCGACCAACAAGACCACAGGGAAGAGAGAAGTTGGGTGGAGGACGCATATCAACCTCTTCAGAGAGGTGCCTATTAAGAAATGCATTCTTCACATCTAACTGATAGAAAGGTCACTGATGCACAACAGCTACAGAGATCAAAGTGTGTATAGTGGTTATCTTTGCTACAGGAGCAAAGGACTCCTCATAATCGATCTCATACTCATGAGAGAACCACTTAGCAAGTAAATTGGCTTTATACCGTTCCAAAGAACCATCAGGCTGAGTCTTGATTTTGTAGATCCATTTGCAATGAATGAGATTCTTGTCATCTGGTAGCGAAACCAATTCCCAAAGGATAATTCTATTTGCAATCCCTAAAATGTTAAATACAACCCATTGCTAAGTACAGCCCACCACCAAATAATGTCTTTTTCAAATCTTCTTACTACAACCCACAAATTGTGTTATTATACCAAAAAATACCCCCCCCCCCAAAGAGCAAAGAATGCAAAATTTCTAAACTGCCCTTTGGAATTTGAATTTTTCCTCACCTTCCTCCATCTTCTCCGTCCTTCCTCTCCAACCAAACCCAGAACACTTCAGAGCTCTCTCTCTCATGCACTCTCTTTCTCTCTCTTTGTGCGTTCTCTTTCTTTCTCCTTGCGCTCTCTTTCCATCTTTCCCTATGCTATCTCTTCATCATCTCATTCTGATGTCGATATCCATCGACCACTGTCTCCCTCCTCTTTCAAAGGCATACATCCTCCTTTGGTAAGATTTCATCTCTTTCCCACTAAACCCATAATTAATGAAAGGCCGAATCCATCAAAATCCAGAAACGATCTGTTAAGACATTCAATGCAAACAAACCATCAGAAGTTAACATCAGACGGTTACTGATATTTTCGGTAGTTAACTTCCGAATCAATGGCATGTTTTCAAAACTTAATTTTCGAATGAAATAGACGTAAATGCAAGTGTTGTCGGTTGTTTGTTAACATCCGAATTAAATTATATTCTTCGAAAACTAACATCTGAAAGCATTAAACTTTATTGGAAGTTAGAATCCGATTGGTGGTATACAATTTTTAATTTAACTTCCGAATTTGAGATGTTTATTCGGCTGTTAATTTCCGAAAGGGCTTGTTTTCTATTTTCATTTCGATTACTAATGTAGCTTCTAAATTGTTTTTCCACGCTGGTTATGGATCGAAACTGCCAGCCGCCCATAGCGTCTGAGAGGCGTAGAAGGAACGCGCAGATGTTACCACTCCTTCTGTTGTACCTAGTACTTCAAACGCTCCTCCTTCGAGGCATCGGCAATTTGTGACTCCTCCTACACCTACCACTCATGCTCCTACTCTTCCAATTTCCACTCCTGCAGTGGATGTTCCCTCTACTAGAGGCTTTGCACAACCTATAGGTCCAGAGGGCTGTCGTCTTTTGTTGAGTTTAGTACGCATGTGGCTGAGGTCATATGGAGGGGGGAGGATAGGCCCCTCCTCAAGGTGCATTCCCATTCTGGAACCTTGAGAACGTGGCGTGTGGAGGTTTTGGACATGAATACCAGGTTCAAGGAGAGGTTGTGTGTTTAGGGATTGGCTCCATTGTTTGCTGATTTGACTTGCATCTTCTGCAATCGGGTTCTTGTTTCAATGTTTGTGGAGCAGTGGCATTCATAGACCAACACTTTCCACTTTGGGTTTGGTGATATTGGGATGAGCTTAGACGACGTCCACCAACTTTTCGGGCTGATAGTTATAGGTTTGGCTATGCAGTCACCGCTCATTGTCGATCTCGTGGCTTTGCTACAGGTTACACTTGGGGTTACATAGGTTGACGCACTGAAAGCGCTTGACGATATTGCTGTTAGTTTTGAGTGGCTGAGAGGCAGGTTCAATGTTGTTACCGACCAGGACTACCCTGAGCGGAGTGACTGTTGTGCACGTGCTTACCTTCTTTACATCCTCGGCAACACTCTCTTTGTCGACAAGACGGGGACCAAGGTGTTCGTTTCCTACCTTGGTCTTTCATTGTACTTAAGCCTGAAATGTGCGAATCCGCACTAGGCCACAACCTATAGGGGGGTGAATAAGTTGACCAATTAAAATCTTATGAATTCTTATATTTAATGTTTGACACAATTTTAAATGATTCTTTTAGCTTTGCACAATTGTTTTAATGATTGTTTGTTTATTTGCAAACGGAAGCGATTATGAGATAAATGAACACAAACCAATCACAGGTGCAAACTATAAGTGATCCACAACACAGGTGCAAGTTTAAGAGAAAGTGAAAGAGTAAATCAGTGGCACAACAC
>NMUG010013453.1:0-10105 GCA_002855965.1 Monotropa hypopitys
GTCTGCAGCAAATTGACCTTCTACTTTAGACGACCAATTTCGACTATTAGGAGAGCTGACTGCTCCCATTCCCGAGCTCCCCCTCTTCTGGAAATCCCCGCCTCTAGCATCTCGGCATCCCATGATTTCTTATTTTCATATTTAGTTGCTTTTAGTCCTTTTTGTGGGACCCAACATATTTAGGGTTCACTTTTGTTTCCTCTTTTGGGCCTAATCTGTCAAAAGCCCACTAATTGTACTTAGGGTTTTTGCTACTTGCAGTTTCTTTCTACCGCCCTATAAATAGGGAATGGTGTTTCTTTTTGGGATACTTATTGATGAAATTAAAACCTGACAGTAGATTTGTTTGTTCAACCCCTATCCCCTCTCGGTATTCTCCTAGAAAATCAATGATTGTGTTTAAAGCCGTTTCTCTGGGTATTCTCTAAGAATCAACAGATTATCGAGCCTTGAATCTGGTATTGGTTTGCCAATCAACAGCAATCGAGAAGAGAATCAACATCGGCATCCTCCTTGATCAATAGTGGTATTCTTTTTATCCCTCTGTTCTTCGTTTTTATTTCGCTTGTGAATGAAGGTTGCAGTTGGTGAAATACCAATCTGCATCAGTTGGTATCATAGCCCAAGTTTCTATCCTTCCAGGAAAATCTTCCTTACTACCTGAACTATGGCTCCCAGAAGACGACCATCCCAGGAGATTGAGGAAGACAAACTCGATAGGCTACAACAGATAGTGAAAAGCCTGGCAGCGAGTGTTGCAGCCATCCAGCTTCAATTACAGCCCCGATAACCTCAACAACCCCATCGCCCCCAACAGCGACCAAATCCTCGTAAGGAGGAGGTAGAACCAGATGATGGTGATGTCGAGTATGATGAGAACCCCTTTGCGGAAGATGAATCAGAAAGGCGGCCAGAGAGACACCCCTAGTACCTTCATAGACGTGAGGAGCGAGATGCGCCCCTGTCCTCTAAGTGGGAAACTGGCCTGAAGATAGATGTTCCAGAATTTTATGGAGGAATGAAGCCAGAGGATTTTCTTGACTGGATATTTGCTGTCGAAGAAGTACTGGAGTTTAAAGAAGTACTCGAGAACAAACAGGTCCCCCTCATGGCCGCGTGTTTTCGTGGAAAACTGCAGCTTGGTGGCAGCAACTGAAGACGAACCATTCTCGGATGGGCAAAACAAAGATCAAGACGTGGGAAAAGCTCCAGAAACACCTACATGAGACATTCCTGCCCCACAATTATTCTAGAGTCATGTATCAGCGGTTCTAGAACCTGAGGCAAGGATCCAGGATAGTGGATGAGTACACGACAGAATTCTACCAGTTAATGGCACGGAACGACCTTGGTGAAACGGCTGACTAGATGATCTCCCAATATGTTTGTGGTTTAGAAATGCCGTACCAAGATACTCTCAACATGTTCGAACTTTACTACCTCTCTGATGCATATCAGAAGGCATTATAGTTAGAAAGGCAGACCAAGAGGCATTCTATTACGTCACCTTGGCCAGCATCTCATGGCCGACCTGTAGCACCCTTGGATGTGGGCCGAGCTGTTCCCTAAACCAGCCGAGCTCCGGCCCTAGTTCCCAGCTCGTCAAGACCAACTACTATCAGTGTTGGTCGATGCTTCAAGTGTGGAGAGCCCGACCACAGATTTATAGATTGCAAAAAGCCCACCATCCAGAAAGGGTTACTCATTGACAATGATGGGCTCGTAAGGGTGGAATTCGATCAACATGAGGAAGATCCCATTGAACAACTGATCGGGGATGACCTGAATGAAGGAGAAGAGGAGGAACATGTTGCTGGGGACTGTGGACCTTTGCTAGTAGTCCGAAAAACTTGTCTGACACCGCGAGGTGCTCATAGTGATGATTGGCTGCGAAACAACATCTTTCAATTCAGATGTACCATTGGAGGTAAGGTGTGCAAGTTTGTTATTGACTCGAGGAGCTACGAGAATGTTATATCTGAGGAAGCCATACAAAGTTAGGCTTGATGACAGAAGATCACCCGAGTATGTACAAGCTGGCGTGGCTACAAGAAGGGAAGAAGGTCACAGTGAGCAGAATAAGTTTGATATCCTTTTCTATTGGATCCAACTATAAGGACCAGATTTGGTGTGACATGGTAGATATGGATGTTTGCCATATCTTATTAGGGAGGCCGTGGTAATTTGACAATTCTGTGCAACACGATGGCCGTAAGAATACCTATTGTTTCATGTCCAATAATGTGAAGGTAGTTCTATGCCCAAACAAGAAGAAGTCCCAAAGTCAAGTGTAGCACACTCCCCCAACCTGTTGGCCAGAGGAAAGTTCATCGGCGAGGTAATGGACTCTAGCATTGTGTATGCCCTAGTGGTGAAGAAGCAAGAGCCGTGCAGTGGTGTTCTGCATCTCGGCAGTGAGCAAACTCTTGAGGCAATCCCTAACTCTGTGCGGGAGTTGCTGGAAGAATATAGTGATGTTTTCCCTGACATGCTTCCAATAGGACTGCCACCTCTATGCGACATCCAACATTAGATCGACTTGGTCCCTGCAGCCGCTCTGCCGAACAGGCTGCACTACCGAATGAGCCCTAAGGAACACGAGGAGCTGAGGAGTCAAGTGGAGGAGCTTCTAGCTAAGGGACACATAAGGGAGAGTCTTAGCCCTTGTGTTGTACCTACCCTGCTCATGCAGAAGAAGGATGGTTCATGGAGAATGTGCGTGGATAGCCGTGCGATCAACAAAATCACTGTGCGGTACAGATTCCCTATTCCGTGTCTGGACGATCTCCTAGATCAGCTCAGCACGACATCAATATTCAGCAAATTGGATTTAAAAAGTGTCTACCATCAGATCCGTATACGGGAAGGTGATGAATGGAAGACTGCTTTCAAAACCCAGAAAGGCCTCTATGAATGGATGGTTATGCCCTTTGGACTGTCTAATGCCCCGAGCACTTTTATGAGGGTGATGAATCAATTATTTCGACCCCTGATTGGAAAATATGTGGTTGTATACTTTGATGACATACTTGTTTATAGCCCAGATTGTGACACACACCTCCAACATCTGTGCCAAGTCTTATCTTTACTACGGGAAGGTCAGTTCTTTGTGTCCCGAGCTAAGTGTTTCGTTTATGATGAGCAGCGTGATCTTCCTAGGATATGTGGTGTCCAAGGATGGAATTTTGGACGATTAGACAAAGATCTCGGCAGTTCGGGAATGGCCTACCCCGAGGAACATACACGAAGTGCGAAGTTTCCATGGCCTCGCCTCGTTCTACAGAACGTTCATTTCGAACTTCACCACCATTGCGGCCCCGATTACGGAGTGTATGAAACAGGGACAATTCCAGTGGACAGAAGCAGCCGCGCAAGCGTTCCAAGATATCAAGGATAAATTGACCACTGCTCCTGTGCTCGCCTTGCCCGACTTTTCCAAACCTTTCGAATTACACTGTGATGCTTTTAAGGTGGGGATCAAAGCCGTTCTTAACCAGGAAGGGAGAGCCATTGCGTTCTATAGTGAGAAGTTGCATGGGCCTAGGCTAAATTACAGCACTTATGACGTGGAATTCTATGCCCTCATTCAGGCACTGAAATATTGGTATCCCTATCTTTCCCAAAGTGATTTCGTATTATACTCTGACCATGATGCTTTAAAACATAACAATAGCCAGGATAAACTGTCAGCTTGGCATGCCAGGTGGGCATCTTATCTTCAATAGTTTACCTTCACTCTCAAACACAAATCAGGTGTGTAGAATAGGGTCGCAGATGCCCTTAGTCGATGTACTTGTCTTCTCAATACATTGCGAGTTGAAGTGTTGGGATTTAATTTTTTCAGTGGGCTCACCAGCACGGATGAGTTATTTGCTCCCATCATTCAGGAAGTTGTGGCAGGTTGGCAAGTGGATTATACTCTACATGAGGGATTTCTCTTCAAGGGTGCTCAGCTATGTGTACCGAGTTCCAGTATATGACTCAAAATCCTCACAGAGCTGTACGAAGAGGGGCACCTAGGCAGGGACAAAACTTACCAGTTGATCATCCAAACTTATTATTGGCCTTCCCTTCGCTGTGATATGACTAAGCTTGTGGAAAGATGCAGAGTTTGACAGGTCTCCAAGGGGTCAGCCACAAATGCCGGACTGTATATGCCCTTACCTGTCTCGGAAAGACCGTGGTCCAGCATGGATTTTGTCCTCGGCTTGCCGTGCACTCAGCGCGGATGTGATTCCATCATTGTGTTCGTGGACTGGTTCACTAAAATGGCCCACTTCATTGGTTGTCAGAAAACGAATGACGCTGTTCATATTGCACAGCTCTACTTCTGAGAAGTATACCGCCTCTATGGGTTACCAACATCCATTGTTTCTGACTGGGATTCAAAGTTCTTGAGCCACTTCTGGAGATGCCTGTGGAAGTTGATCAGTACTCGGCTTGATTTTAGTAGTGCATACCACCCTCAAATGGATGGGCAGACTGAGGTGGTTAATCGTTTCCTTGGTAATTTACTCAGGTGTCTGATGGGAGAAAATCCAAAGGCATGGGACCAGAAGTTGTACCAAACAGAGTTCGTGTTTAACTGATCTACTCACCGGAGCTCGGGATTTAGTCCATTCATGGCCAACTATGGATTCCAACCCTGGGCACCAATCGACCTTGCCCCTGTACCAAGTCTGACAAAGATCCACAAGAAGGCTGGGGAGTTTGTTGAAGAATTGCAGAATGTTCATAAACAAGTGCAACAGAACTTGAGGGAAGCTGGGAGCAAGAACAAGAGAGCAGCAGATAAACGACGGCGTCTGATTGAGTTCAATGTAGGAGATTTCGTGTGGGCTGTGTTAACCAAGGATCGGTACCCCTCCCACGAGTACAACAAGCTGGCTGCTCGGAAGATTAGACCGTACGAGATTATTGAGAAAATCAACGCCAACGCTTACAGGTTGCGGCTACCCAATCACCTTAACATTTCGGATGTCTTCAACATAAAGCATCTCTGGACATACCATGGTGACAGCTCCGAGGAA
The DNA here is from genome assembly GCA_002855965.1 of Monotropa hypopitys. Taxonomy (NCBI): domain Eukaryota; kingdom Viridiplantae; phylum Streptophyta; class Magnoliopsida; order Ericales; family Ericaceae; genus Monotropa; species Monotropa hypopitys. The sequence goes on from NMUG010013453.1 coordinate 5,031, forward strand.
GAGGACGTGCCAGATTCGAGGACGAATCCTTCCCTACCTGGGGATGATGATGAAGACAGAAAGTCTGAGAATTATATGAGGGGAGTGGCATCACGGACATGCAATGCCGCACTAAAGAACCGGGGCACATTCCCCGAGCTGAATGACTTCTTCCCGAGCTAAGTGGCCTTCCAGATGGCGTCCCATTCTTTTGACCTCCGGAGCTCGGCTAAACATCTTTTCAGCAATCGGTCTATAGCAGATTGACCGTCTACTCCAGACGATCAGTTTCAACTATCAGAAGAGCTGACTGCTCTCATTTCCGAGCTCCCACTCTTCTAGACATCCCCGCCTCTGGTATTTCGGTAGCCCGTGATTTCTTATTTTCTTATTCAGTTGCTTTTATTTCTTTTTGTGGGACCCAACGTGTTTAGGGTTCCCTTTAGTTTCCTCTTTTGGGCCCAATCTGTCAAAATCCCAGTAATTGTATTTGGGGTTTTTGCTACTTGCGGTTTCATTCTGCTGCCCTATAAATAGGGAATGATGTAACTTTTTGGGATACTTTTTGATGAAATTAAAACCTGATAGCAGATTTGCTTGTTCAACCCCCATCCCCTCTCGATATTCTCTTAGAGAATCAACGATTGTGTTTGAAGCCATTTCTCTGGGTATTCTCTTAGAATCAACAGATTAGCGAGCCTTGATTCTGGTATTGGTTTGCCAATCAACATCAATCGAGAAGAGAATCAACACCGGCATCCTCCTTGATCAATGGTGGTATTCTGTTTATCCATTTGTTCTTCGTTTTTATTCCGCTGTGTGAACGAAGGTTGCAGTTGGTGAAATACCAATCTACATCAAGGGATAAAACATCAAGATAACTAAGATGCTCCGAATATATTCCTCAATGTGACCTGAAATGGTTTTAAGAAAAAAGCATAAGCCAAAGCTAGAGTGAATCAATATATAACATTTCACAAGTTTCATGGATTTACAGTACTCAATCGTAAAACAGTTCTATATGGGAATCTTTAATAATTTGTGTAATCTGTGTTGCATTTATAGTAACTTGTACCAAGGACTCAACCTTCCTTAGTACCTTCCCCAGAGACTAACTCCTACCCTAGAGGCATCACCCGCACCGAGTGATACTAGCGTCTTTTGCGCTTAAGGATCCCGCCCGTAGGATTTTCATCATAATCTGCCCGTAGGTTGCTCAAGCATCTATTGTATGCATGTCATATCAAGCGTTTTGAATCTTTGGAGTACTTTGCCGTTTTACAATATGATAGTTGTGCCTTTTTGGCTGTATGATCATGTTGTTCTGTTTCATCTCCATTTCAGTTATATATCCCGTCGTTCGAAATCGACCGTTCGATCCATGTAAAAGAGAGAGTTGGTGCTCCATTTCGTTTTCTTAAATAAGTGATAATATAATGATTTTCATAAACATATTTGCAAAGGAAAAGAGCATCTTTGAAAAGTACGAGTAAATATGGTATATAGAGATTCACCTGAATGTGGTAGGGTTTTCTTGACTTGACTCCTAAAGTGGTGCTGGACTCGAATCTGCCAAAATGTAAGACTAATGAATTTCTAACCAACTGTTCTGCCGGACCGAGCTGATAGCCGAAGCTCAGCCTATGGCCGAAGGCCTAAGTGACGGGAGGTCTGGGTTTCTACTGAAACAGTACTCAGCCAAAGGTCTACTGATGGATTTAAGCGAAGGTTTGACTGAACTGAAGGGTCCTCTGCCAAGCTGCCGAAGGAACATGCAAACTCTGGTAGTGCGGGAAAAGGTGCTTTGGACGCTAAGACTGGTCGAAATAATTGCTAAGGTACTCATAAGGTCTCAGGGATAAATAGCTTAACTGTTGGATGTGTAGCCGAGCTCAAAATCTAAGGCTTCTAAAATGGCAAACTGTCCCTTGCCGAGCACTTGTGCTTTGGCAGCTTGGGATGTCGGTAATGATACGAAAAGTGTTAGAGATGTTCTGGGATGGTCCAAATAGGTCATCCGAGCTAAACGTGGTTCAGCCAGAGGGTCAAAGGGATTCCTGGACTAGTTTGGCTAAGTGTCGCACCATTGGTGTTTCTGCCGAGCTGAATAAGGATTTTGGAGTGCTTCGACAGAAGCCAAGGAAGGCTAATGGCTATCTTCTAGTGCGGCTAAGTCCTCTGGTGGACTTGTCGAACAGAAAATGTCAAGATATACTGAAGGGTCAAGAGTTTACCTGAGAGCTTATGATCTGGGTGTTTGCTGAGATGAAGATCTGCCCGGAGGGTCAGGTCGGCCGGACTAAGGATTTCTGAAGGACTTCTCTGTTTTGGGTGGTGTTCGACAAGGAACTGGCCGAACACTAAGGGGTATGGAAAATCTTGTCCGAGTGATTGGACAAGTAAAGACTTTATATTTGTGATCGATCGGTGGAGTTGCCGAACGGAGGAATGTCCGAACAATTTCTAGAGAGAGAAACAGATGGTAAATGTTCGAGAAGGAGTTTAGTGTGAATTTTGAAGGGTCTTGGGGCCTCTATTTATAGGCATGAGAGAAGGGGGATCGTTTTGGCGCCAAAAGGGATCTGGCCGACCAGTGGGCGGCGCCCACCTAATTTCTAGAAGCTGCAGCTTTTAGCCGCGCGCCGTTTGTCTGGTTGTGGTGTCAGCCGACCGGCCGTTATTCCCGACAGTTTTTTAGCGGGATTTCTGGTGGAGACAGCTTTTTGGTGGAAATCGCGGAAGGCTCAGCTTTTGCATAGATTCCTTTTTACTTTATGTCAGGTCTTGTCTTTTCCTCCTTGTCCGACTTGGCCGAAGGGCAGGATGGGATGAAGGTCTAGTCCTAGGTGTTCGGGTTGCTCGGTAGTCCGGCAACATGGCTGCTCGGCTGCTCGGCAGTCCGTCTACTCGACAGCCCGTTGGGCTTAACACGGCTGCTTGGGTCCTCTTAGTTCTAGGCCGAAGGGCTTTATGGCCGGGACTCACTTTTGCCAACTCCTCAGTCTTAGGTTCTCATTTGCGTTTCGATGGGTAAAATCTTAAAATTTTAAAATAGACAAATTCTTAGGGGCGGGATTTTACACTAATAGTTGAGATTTTTGATGTTTGGGGCATTGATTTTATGGGACCATTCCCTTGCTCGCATGGGAATGAGTATATTTTAGTGGTCGTAGACTATGTTTTGAAGTGGGTTGAAGCGGTAGCAACAAGGACTAATGACCACAATGTTGTCATCAAGTTCTGGCAATCCAACATCTCCACACATTTTGGCTATCTGAAGGCTATAATTAGTGACGAGGGAACCCATTTCTTGAACCACTATTTTGCAGCCCTTGTTCAGCGGTATTCTATCACTCAAAAGGTGGCAACACCTTACCATCCACAAACAAGTGGTCAAGTTGAGGTGTTAAATCATGAGATCAAACACATTTTAGAAAAAACAGTAATGTCTCTTCAACATTTGTGAATAGAAAATCTTCAAAAACGTGGTAGATTGCTCTTAAATCAAGATAGAAGGGAGAGTTTGAGAGAGAGAGAGATATAGAGAGAATAGAAAAGATGAAAGAGAGATACAGAGAGGTCTATGAAAAAATGAGGTTTTTGCTCTCAGATATGTATATATACCTCGTGTGAAATGACAAAATGTCTCTCACTTAACCTACATTCTGTTCGAAATTTGTCATATATCGATATGTGACATTACTGTTCACACATCTGGATAAACCATGAGTTCACATACCAAAATGTGAGCCTGTCATATACCGAATTGTGATCAAAGAGGGAAAATATCGGATGTTGTTCCATATGAAAATGCAAATCAGAATAGGGAAGTCACATATCAAAATGTTCTACCACATATATAAAATGTGATCAACACAAAAACCTAAGGAAAATGAACATCAACCTTGTATATAGAAATTGGCCAGGCTATATATCGAAATATGAATGGAATGGGATGGTGGACTGCTGCATATCAAAATATGCATGTGAATGTGACACCATGGTTTTGTATACCGAAATAATCAATGGGCATAGGGATGGGAATTGACTCATACCTAAATATGATATGGAGAGGGGGAAAATGGATGTGGGGACACCGGGCCTACCCAATACTCATCCAATGTCCCTGAACCAACCCACATTATCATAAACCTCTCAACAAGGGCCAGAACCTTCTCAGGGCATCAAATTAACAATGAGATCGATATTTTGGACATTGGATTAATGAGTAAATCGAGAAGATAGGAATTAAATTCCGAAAATAAATTATAGAAGTTTGAACCGTTACAGGTTTTCTAACAACATCAAAATAAAATTTCTTAATACGAAACTAATAACCATTGATACATGAGTCCTCTCATAATGGCTCTAATCCTCGATTTTCAATAATCAAAATTATCATCTTCTAAAATAGGTATGTTACTATGTAAATTATGAATGTTTAATGCCATACAAGATCCACTCAAGGTTTTTTAACCAAAATAATGAGCAACCCACTCTGATACCAATTGAAAAATGCTCTACGTTTGGGGGAAAGGATTGATTGAAATGTCGCAATAATATAATATTCCTATCTTTAGCCTATTATCGATTTTTTTTTGAAAAGCAGAAGTATATATTATATAAAATAATGATGGTACACAAAAACGCACCCCGCAAGGGCCCCCCACATATAAAAAGAGACAGCCATAGTCGTGCCCTACCCCCACTCCCAAACAATGTACAATAGGTGGTTAAACATTGAAGTAGAAAAGGAAAACAGCAATAGAAAAAAACCCCTTTTACGGCCTGAAAAGCTACCCATTTAAAAGCTTGCGAAAATCATCTTGACTGCTTGCATCTTCCTCCTTTCCATTGCGGGTTTAATAATCTTCTAGATTTCAATGGGAAAGGGAACCCCCAGAGTCATCCCCATATCGAAAGTGTCATCAACAACCTCGACTAGTCTGTTGCTCAAGGCAGCGAAACTAGCCTTACTGATGTTGAAAGACCCGGACAAAGACCTAATACGATCGGGAATTGTAATCTCCTTGTCATAATCCGCGACGGGCACCCTAACCTTGACAGCATCGCCCAAACCCTTGGCGTCCACGCCA
>NMUG010013454.1:0-10104 GCA_002855965.1 Monotropa hypopitys
CGTTCATTTCTCCAAGGGGACTGTTCTGCTACCGGGTGATGCCCTTCGACCTGAAGAATGCCGGGGCGACTTATCAAAGGATGGTCATGAAGATGTTCAGCTCTCAGCTCGGTGACACAATGGAGGCCTACATAGATGACATGGTGGTCAAAAGCAAGGCCGAAGCAAACCACCTGGACGACCTTCAGAAGGTATTTGACATATTGAAGAAGCACAAGCTCCGGCTCAACGCTTCAAAGTGTGCCTTTGGAGTTGGCTCGGGGAAATTTCTGGGCTACCTTGTCACGTGCAGAGGCATTGAGGCCGACCCCTCTCAGATTTCGGCCATTCAGAAGATTGAAGAGCCCAGAACCCTGAAAGAAGTTCAGAAGCTCGTGGGCATGGCTGCAGCCCTCAACCGGTTCATCAGGTATTGAAGAAAAATAGCCGAAGACATTTTTCATGGACTGATCAGTGCAGGGAGGCACTCGGCAATCTCAAAGCGTACCTCTCTTCGGTTCCCTTGCTTGCCAAACCAATGCAGGGGGAAGAGTCGTACCTATACCTGGCTGTCACTCCACATGCCGTCAGCTCAGCACTGGTTCGGCAAGAAGGGCTTGAGCAGCAGCTAGTCTACTTTTCTAGCAAATCTCTCATCAGCGCCGAGACCAGGTACCTTCCTCTTGAAAAACTCGTGTATGCTTTGGTGATTGCTTCCAGGAAACTGGCACCATATTTCCAGGCCCATACTATTGTTGTCTTGACCGAGTTCCCTCTTCGGGCGTTGCTTAAATGCGCCGATCTATCCAGCCGATTCACCAAGTGTGCCGTGGAGCTGGCCAACTTCGACATCAAATTTCAACCCAAGACAGTCATCAAGGGCCAAATCCTGACCGACTTCCTTGCAGAATTCTCTCATCGGCTGGAGGATCCTCAGGCCGACAAGGTCCTTGCCGAACAAGTTCTGCCGGAGTCGCTGCAAAATCAGGACTCGTGGAGAATGTTCATCGACGGAGCATCAAACTGCCGAGGGAATGGTGCCGGAGTTGTTCTCATTTCTCCTGAGGGCATCACTCATGAACATTCCCTTCGGCTCAACTTCAGCGCCTCCAACAATGAGGCAGAGTATGAAGTACTTCTGGCTGGACTGAAAGCTGCCGAAGAGCTGGAGATTCAGAGCCTTAACATCTACAGCGATTCTCAGCTCGTGGTCAACCAGGTCAATGGTGACTACGAGTGCTGAGATGAGCGAATGGAAAGATACATGTTGAAGGTCAAGGAGAGGCTGGAGCTATTCAATCAAATCCAAATTCAGCAGGTCGGTAGGGAACAAAACGCCCATGCCGACGCTCTGGCCGGAATAGACTCAGCAACAGAAGTCAGAGAGCAGAGGACGGTCAGCGTCCAAAGCATAGATCAGCCGAGCATTGAAGCGCCGAAGCAGCAAGCCGTCTTCTTCATTAGCCAGGGTCCCAGCTGGATGGACTCAATCATTTTATTTCTAAAGGACGGCTCACTCCCAGAAGACAAGAGGGAAGCCCACCGAATCGTGCACAAGTCGGCCCGGTTCTGGCTTGGCCCTCAGGATAAGTTGTACAGACGGTCATTCTCTGGACCATACCTCCTTTGTGTGCACCCAACATTGGTGGAAAGAATATTGCAGGAGCTCCATACCGGCAGCTGCGGAGCACACACTGGGGGAAGATCAATAGCACATTGAGCTATCTCACAAGGGTATTGGTGGTCGAAGATGATAGAAGACGGGGAGCAGATAGTGAAGACGTGTGACTCCTGCCAATGGTTCTCCCCAATCATCAGACAACTTGCCGAAGAGATCATGCCACTAACCAGTCCATGGCCTTTTGCTCAGTGGGGCTTGGATATCGTCGGCAAGCTCCCTACGGCACCAAGAGGCTTCAAATTTCTGATTACAGCAACGGACTACTTCTCCAAGTGGGTTGAAGCCAAGCCGTTGGTTACTATAGAAGACAAGGACGTGAAGAGATTTCCCTGGAAGAACATAGTCTCCCCCTTCGGCATCCCCTACGCGTTCATCTCGGACAACGACACTCAGTTTGTGGGGGACCTCTTCACCAACTTCTGTGCCGAGCACAGAATCAAGTTCTACAACTCCACCCCTCACTATCCGCAAGGCAACGGTCAGGCCGAAGCTTCTAACAAAACCATCGCCAGCGGCATTAAGAGAAGACTACAGGCAGCAAAGGAAAAGTGGGCCGAAGAGCTTCCCAGTGTTCTTTGGGCCTACCGAACCACCCCTCGGCGCTCTACAGGGCAGACTCCATTCTCTTTAGCCTTCGGCATGGAAGCAGTCATCCCACTAGAAGCCGGGCTGTCAACAATCAAAACCGTAGGATTTGACGAAGCCACGAACAGCGCAGCAATTCAAATGGACATGGACCTGACCGAAGAAAGTAGAGACTCGGCTAGGGTCAGACTAGCCGCCTACCAGCAAGGAGTAGCCATAAGCTTTGCACGGACGGTCCGGCCCAGGGCATTCAAAGTTGACGATCTTGTCCTAAGAAAAGTGGTGGGGAACAAGAACAAAAGTTCAGACGGCAAGCTCGGTCCAAACTGGGAAGGGACGTATAGGATGACCGGTCATGCAGGGACCGGGGCTTATTGGCTTGAAGACCTGGACGGCACCCTAATTCCAAGGTCGTGGAATGCTACAAACCTGAGATTGTACTACCACTGACTCTGTAAATCTGGCCTAGGGCCCTCAATCAATAAAAGTCTGGTTTTTAAAATTCTTGCGCAAAATTGTTTATCTTTTGCTTTGGTGCTAAACTACCGAAGCAGCTCTTAGTTGCTGCTTACCTACCAAACGTGCATGTAGCTCCTCGGTAGCTTTGCCGAAGAGGCTTACAGCTCTTCGGCGCTATATCACCGAAGCAGCTCTTAGTTGCCGTTTATCTACAAAACGTACATGCAACTCCTTAGTGGCTTTGCCGAGGAGACTTACAGCTCTTCGGCGCTATATCACCGAAGCAGCTCACAGTTGCCGTTCATCTACAAAACGTGCATGCAGTTTTTCGGTGGCTTTGCCGAGAAGACTTACAGCCCTTCGGCACCATATTACCGAAGGACCCCTCAAAAAGTTTACATTCATCTAAAAATGTGAAAGGGTTGCTGCGGTATAGTACCGAAGCAATCAACAATGCAATCTAAGTATAGCACCAAGCCGAGGGCAAAGCCTTGGCTGACCAAAACCTTTTCCTTTGCTGGAGGAAGAAGGGTACACTATGCAAATAGCCGAACAGACAAAGAAATTTGAGGCAAAAGTTCAAACATTCATTGATTCAAAAGGACCGGCCACAAATTGGCTCGGCCCAGACAAAAACAAAAAAAGCAAACAAAAAAGGAGCGCAAGGATAGTCAAACAGCCGGCTGGGTAGAGCCGCCAGCTCCAGATCCAGGCACCTCAGTCCCAGGGGGAGGATCAGCCACAACGGCTCCAGTCCCGATGGCCGGAGTTGCAACCCCCGTCACGGCAGCAGGAGGGGCCGGTGGAGCAGACAGAAGCCAAGCCCCAGCCTTACAAGACCTCATTGGGGGAATCTCCCCCACACCCTTAGGACTGTCCTCAGACCCCGAGGCAACCTTGCAATTGACCCATCCCTTCTTGAAAAGCTTCTCCATCAGCGGGCCCACTTGACTACGGCACTCAGCTGCCGCATCTTCATACCCCTTGGCGTACTCTTCCTCTACAGCGGCGGATGCCTTCTTCTACACCTCCTCCTTCTCCGCCTTCAGCCGGAGGTTTTCAGTCTGGAGGTCTGCGAGACGAGCATTCTTGGCGGCCAGCTCCGCCACGTTGATCTCGACCGTCGCCAGGATCTGCTTGTTCTTCTCCTCCAGCGCGGCCAAGGACCCTCGGACCTCGGCGAGCTTCTCCTCCGCCGCCTTGTCGGTCAGCTTTCGATTAGCCTGTAGCTGACCGAGACGCTGATCCATGTCGACGCCAGCATGCATCATCTACAAAAAGATAAGTTATCAATGCAAATACCGAAAGAAACAGTTCAACAGAGTCAAGACAGTCGCACTTATCATTGCGCCGTAGAACATCATCCTGCAAAAACAGGACCGGGGGCCTTTGGGAAGGCGCTCCATCTCACTCGGCAGAGTGAAGGCCTGGGCCAGAGCCACTGCCACGCCGGGACACTCCTCCAGCGTGTCCCCCATCTCGGGAGCAATGCCCTCATAGGAGAGCTTCGGCTTAAAAGGAATTATCTCCTTTTGGGAGGATGCCACCGTCTCCTGCGCCGCGGGGTCCTGAGCAGAATCCTTCTCCGCAGCAGCCGAAGAGTGCTCGGTCGACTGCACGTCTGCATCAGTCTAGGGCCTCTTCTCCCGACGAGCTCTCTGCAGCTTCTCAAGAACATCATCGGCACGACTTTTTGTCGTCGTCTCTTTCAGCACTGCCACCACGGGCTCGACGTCCAAGTCCTCCGGCTCATCGGCCAGGAATTCTTCTTCAAGGTTGATAACCTTTACGGGTCCTATGTCTACCTCCTCGACATATGGAGAAGCAGAAGGTTCGGCTGGCTGCGTAGCAGAAGGCTCGGCTGGGTGAGTAGCAGAGGGATTTGCTGAGCGTCTAGCAGCTGTCTCGGCCAGGGAAGGTCGTGGCCGAAGCATGTGGGTGTAGGATGGAGTATACTCCAACAGTGTTGGGGCCCAGTGTCTAGCTTCCGGCAAGGCAGAGAAAGCCTTTACCCTGTCAGTGTCGGCGGCGTTCTTCAAACTGCTGAGGACCCCAACGTCTGCACAAGAGGAAGACTGTTAGAAAATCAAAATGAAAGAAAGTAACTTTGGCCGAAGGGATAAAGCTTACCAGGGACACCCTCTAAAAACGGCACGGTGTACACATGACCTTGGCCATGGTGAAATGGAATAAAAAAGTGGCCGGAGACGATCATCACGTCCTCGGCATATTTATCTGAGTCCGGCAGGCCGGAAATCAGGCCGTTTTGGCCAGATCTACGGCCCAGATAGTACTTCTTCGACTTCTGGTTATAGCCGACGTAGTAGCATCCAAAGATGTCATCGAAGGTGAGTCGGCTCTCCCGTGGAAGGGACTCGTTCAACTTGGCCACTCCCAGCAGGATTCTATATGTATTTACCATTACTTGGAATGGAGTGATGCCGAGAGCGCCGAAAAATGGGTAATGATAGGATGAAAGGGGAACCGTACTCCCCCCTCAACGACAGCAACGACCGGTACAAGGATGTGCTGCTGTCCCTGCTCTTTATGGCCGACAGGGGCTAGCAGAATGTGCACGTCAGCCGGGATGTCATACTCTTCACGAAAGTGCCGAAGGTCTTCGGGAGTGTCCATGTACTGCCTGAACTTGTCGGACCGTCGCTTCGGAGCCATAGTTGGATCTGAAAAGAACACAAACAAGAGGGCACCGTTAGTCGGTCCGGCATCAACCTATGCGGTAAAGCACAGGGAAACCATTGGCTTGGTCTTCAACCAACAGCCAAGGCCAACTCGGCTCGGCCAAGCACAGGATGAGTACTCATCCTCAACCTTGTGGCCCAGAAACTTGCAGGAGGGTTCCAGGCCACGAAAATGGTAGAAGGGATGCACCTCAACCTGGAAAAACGTCACAAAAATGACGGGAAGGCAAAGTGTGCTCAACCAAACACCATTCAGACATGTCCGTGAATAGGGAGAGTGCCCATCCCCAGCCTAGAAGCCCAGAAGCCTGCCAAAAGCTTCCAGGTCTCCAACAATGGTGGGGAGAAACAAACAGCCATCGAGAGGTCGCAAAAACGACCAAGAAAATCAGAAGAAAGTCGAGGAGAACCGCAGAAAGGGAGGTTAACGGTTACCTGAGATGATAAAGAGGGCTAGAAGGCTGGAAAACGAGCAATGGAAACAGGGAGCACGGTGGCCGGAGATGCTGTGCGCAGTTGCTGGAAATCTCCAAGGGAAGAGGGAGCTCTGGGGCAAACATGTTTCTCCAGAAACCCTAAGTCCCCCTTTTATAGGGTGACTGGAAGTCCAAAAACCGGGTGACCGACTGAACCGGTCCAGACGGTCACCCCCGCTCCCACAATGATTGCGCCGCCTCGAGAAGCGCGCCAGTGCTACATGCCTGACAGCACGCCTGCACGCTGTCCCATCAGCCGCAGCTCCAGCCAACCGCAGGATGACACGTAGGGCCACCCAACTGCCAGATCAGACGCACGATGCCCAATGACGCGACACATGTTCGCGTGACATCATGCCAGACGCGCCGTTTCCCCAGAACGTGACACGTCAGTGATGTCATAATGACGGTTCATTAAATGCAGTCAGAGGTTCAAATCTCAAGTTAAATCAGTGGTCTGACGCTCCTCCCTTCGGCACCTACACAACCTATCGGCACCAAGTTAACCCCACTTCGGCCAAAATGCCTGGCCAAAGGGGTTGAGGGGCTATTGTTGGGGACTGAACTCTCAGGAGGCCGGAGCCACGACCTCCTCCAGGAGGATCACAGCACAGGCCGGCCAACAGACGGCCGAACAAAGCTTAGCCGGCGACAGGGCCTCCCTGGGGCTCTCTCCGGCCCAGAGACTCAAGGCCCAGATAAGGTGGCTAGCCGACGGGACATACAATCAAGGTCATGCGACCGAGCAGAACAATGGCCGACGCGAGAGGCCCTCCAAGTATCACTTCTATGCAGAGGCCTCTTAGCCCAGGACGGCCCGGTCTACAGCCAGCGACGCCGAAGAAGCTCGCTTCGGCCAGACAAGACAAAGTGCTTTGTTCACAACGAAGATTCCCTCGGGGACAGCATCCCGGGTTTTGCGCACATGGCAGACACACGCCTGACACAGAATCAGCTTTTCTGTGATTCCCGCAGAATGTCAGGCATGCTCTGTCAGCTTTTCTGTCGCCCAATGCTGTCAGTCGGCGCCACCTGACACTGTTAGGGCCGACCGGTCGGCCACACGTTCAGACACTCAGAGGAGACAGGCACACTGCCCCATGATCTGCCACACCAGCTCACCCGCGCCGAAGCGCGTGTCCCTACTCTCCGATGTCCTATAAATACAGATGAGCATTCAATGCAAGGTAGACTCTCTCTCACTAGCAAAAGCTCTGTCCATTTACCTTCTCACTCTAAACTCTTGCTGACTTTGCCATCGGAGGGTCCACCGGCGACGCCGCCGGTAGCCTAACGTTTGTTACCTGTGCAGCTAGGTCCAGCCATACCACCACAGCTCATCTCCTCTGCTCACAGCAGCGATCCATCGCTAGAAAGACTTACCCCCCAACAGTTAGGATAAAAAATACTATTATAAGATCTGTCATGGAAACGTATAACATTACCTCTCAAACGAATAAATGAGATAATGTTAATCAGATTCTCGAGAGTTTCAAGCCCAGAGCAAGGAAGGGGTTGGACTATCTTGTGCTAAGATCTTAAAGTCAAATGAGCAGATCGGAAAAATAAAAGGTTTTAATCAATGAGTAAGATTTATCCTTTTATTTGTTGCCTAGAGAAATATAAATGCTTCCAAATATGTCAAATGATTTGTTTATTATGTTGCAAGAAACTGAAGCTGTCTATGGAGGAATAGACTGGAAGAAAATCATGAAAACATTTTCAACTGAGAAAGACAAAGAAAATACATCGCAACCTGCGAAACTAAAAAAGAAGAAAGTGGGTTACAAATCAAGAATGACCCCCTTGACGAGAGAGGTCGCAGAAAGACCAGACAAATATCTCGATAGCGACGGGTCATGGTAATATTTATCTCGACCCCTGCCAAATCAATGTCAACAACACGATAAAATATCTCTACATGGGTTTGATTCCACACTAGGTCGGGATATCCTCCGGGAAAGATATGATCAAAGAAGGAGAAACTAGACCGTAAGCTTTTAACATCCCGGTAATGAATGACTCTTTCAACGACCAAGCTCTGTTGAGCATTATGCAGAAGGGTCCACAGATTTTCAACCTCCATAACAAGAGCAGCATTAGAAGAAGTTAAGACACCAAGCTCCTATTATAATGAATCCCTATGACGTCCCAGATCGTCAACTTGACTTTACGAAGAATATTTCAGTTCACGATGTAATCTAGCCGCCTTTTCGAGCTGAATGTCATGTTGGTGGGTAGCTTGCCTTAATGCACCCTCTAGCTCAGCAAGAGTGCTAGTAGAGCCAGCAGAGGCTCTAGCATCCTAAAGGTCTCGTTGCAAGAGGCTTACAAGAGCCTCTGAATCTGAAAGCTATCGATTCACTTGATCTAGATCTCTGCAGAGTGAATCCTTCTCTCCCACAACGGAAGAAACTTGTTGAAGGGCATCATCTCTTTCTCGAGATAACTGAGTTTGTCACAAAAAAGAAGCATTCAATTGAATGGTATAACCAGAAATCTGCATTGCTAAGAGGGATAACCAGTCAGACAATGAAATGAGTTCCAAGCACGTGGTAGCAAGCAACCAATCAAGGTATGAATCTGATACGTATGGGGCATCGAAAGCCTAGCTCACAACCAAATGCTAAGCCCAATCACAATAGAAAAGCCCAAGCCCAATCCAATTATCATAATTGGATTTTCCATAAAAAGATTAGGCCCGCCCGTGGCATGGGGCACATTCCTACGAACCCACGAGGCACGGACCCAGAATCCGGACCCAGACACGGGCGCGGGCACTGGCGCAGGCACGGATGTGGAAAAATATATGATGTGTACATCACTTTACTTTCCCCTTAGTTGAGAGAGAGAGAAAGTCAATTCGCTTGACATATGTCTGTTGTGTTCACAAGCATGCAAGTCTACCATTTTATTCTTGAAGATAGACGTTGAGCATCATCCAATACCCTCGGTGATGAAGCGGATTTATTTTAAGGACAATGTTAAACACAGAACTCGGTTTGAATTTTATTTCCGTCATTTTATTTCCTGTAATTTTCTTTGAAAACAAATGAATAAGTAACTATAGAAACCAAATCAGCTTATGTGCTTATTACTTAAATTAAGGATTTACCATTGCTAACACTGTCTAACCCAGTTTAGAGAGAGAAGTATGGAGTGGTGATAGCCCCTGGTACAATCCAACATTTATAATGCTATTCAAAAGCAGTTGAAAAAAAAAGAACAGATCTGTTGTGTTGCCATCAAGTTGACAGTTATGGGCTGGATAGCATGTGAGTTCTTGGGAAAGGGGAAATGGCTAACAAAAACTCACTGCAAGAAAAATGATTTTTGTGACATTTATTTGTTGTGGCAACATAAAAGATGTCATTTAATGTATATTATACAATGACAATTTAACTTGGTGTCACTAAATAAACTAATTATTGAGTGAAAATTTTTAAATGTTACAATATTTTGTCACAAATTTATACAGCTGGAAAAATATGGAGGTAAGTCCCAGTATGTGACAACATTGCAGTAACAACAAATGAATTCACTAAACAAAAAAATAATGACAAAGCTATGAACTTGTCACTTAATCGGATCAAACACCTTATAGTGACACTGACAACAAATGATATGCCAGAAAATAGTTTCTATTAATTATTGTCTACTTCTACCCTTTGCCACTAAAGCATTACTAGAAAAAAGTCCCTTTGCAACGGACTTTTTACGACGGTAATATTTATCGTCGCAAAAAGGTATAACGTCGAGTATTATTACTTGTTGCAAAAGTAATACTTTTTGTGTTAGGGCTTGTTACCTGTCATAAAAGTAATACCTTTTGCATAGGAGCTTGTTACCCATTACAAAAAAGTAATACATTTTGCGTGGTGACTTGCTACACATCACAGCAAGTAATATCTTTTGCATCGGTGCTCGTTATCCGTCGCAAAAACTATTATCTTTTGTGACGGAACTCTATTTACTATCGTAAAAGCTAATATCTTTTGATTATATATTATTTAATTAATATATATATTGTATAAATAATTAAATCAATATAAAAATATAGAGATAATAATGGTACTTGATACATCTTATAAAATTTACTTAATTAAAATATACTTACAATAATCAAATATATTTATTATTCATAATATTATATTTTATATAATACATTATATGAGCATTATTATTTATATATATATTTATTTATATTCTTAATTTAGTATACAAA
>NMUG010013455.1:0-10104 GCA_002855965.1 Monotropa hypopitys
TTCTTTTCCCCCTTGTAGCCTACGGCCATTCCCTCTTTATTTAAAAGAGTTGTAACATTATTTTATTGGAGGCAAGTGCATAGAAATTAAAAAGGTTTGATGTTGTTCAAATTCCGCATGTTTGTAAGAATGTTTTAAAGAGAAATGTTTTACAATTCACGGCCCCTTGTTTGTGGTTTGGTAAATATGGTTTCATGATCAACCTTATTTTTATTCCATTTAAAAAAAATGGTTTGAAAATTCGGGGCATGACAACTTGGTATCAGAGCTTTCGGTTTGAAAACCTTGGAAGTTTGGGAAGATTTTTTTTATCTTAATGGGGTTTTCACGTGTTTTTCGTGGAGTCTTTTGCGTGTGTTTGCATGCATTGAGTGTTACATGGCATTAATATGCCCTTGTTTGAGGCATAGGAAGTTGGCATTAGTATGCCCTTGTTTGAGGCATAGGAGTTAGTGCTTGTACTCGGATGAGTTTGGTTTCCGCGAATGTATTGGAGGTTGTACCCATGGTTATGAGTATGTGTTGAGTAAGTGGTTGATTCTTCTAGCTTACGGTGTAAGTCGATTCCTAGTTTTTGTTTATAAATTTTTAGCATAGAACCATTGTGACTCGTGTATTGATTGCATTGTTTGATGTTTGCTAGGATATATCACTGCTAGTTCTTCGATTGTCAGTATGGTTACTCGTCAAGGAGGTCGTCGGATTCGTCAGGTGCGTCAGGATGTCCCGATAGGAGATGTCCGTGAAGAGGAGAATGTTGCAGTGGGTCGAGAGGAAGCAGTGGATCCTAGATTGTTTGTGAGGCAGCTTGCCAAGGCCATGGTGGAGGCCACCAGAGCAGCTCAAGCCCCTAGAGCCGGGGATGTCAGTCATGTGATGGAAGCTTTGCGTGAGTTCCGTGCTATGAACCCTCCTAGTTTCAATGGAGAGGGTGAGCCTATCGAAGCCAATCATTGGCTTTCCGGAATTTGTAGGGTATTGGACACTCTTCAGATTCATGAAGATGGCTTGCGAGTGTCTTTTGCATCGTATCAGTTAGTGGGTGAAGCCGGAGAGTGGTGGAATTTTTTTGTTGAAGTCAAGAGAGATGCGCGAAGGTTGGCTAGAGTTGCGAATCCGGGATTGGTAGATGAAGATGTTGATACTACATCGTGGGAACAATTTGTTTTTCTCTTCGAAGATCAGTACTTTCCCAAAGCTTTTCGTGAGCACTTGAGGATGGAGTTTGAGTTGTTGCAGCAGGGTGACATGACGGTCTCCCAATACGCGATCAAATTCCAGTCCTTGTCCCGTTTTGCTCCAGAGTTGGTTAGTTCTAAAGATTGCAAGTGTAAGAGGTTCGAGCGGGGTCTTCGCCTCTCCATCTGGAGGCTTATTGTTGGGCAGTGTATCCGTTCTTTTGCCGCCATGTTAGATCGTGCCTTGGCGGTTGAGCCTATTTTCCAGGAGGAAGAAAAGGAAGTCAGAGTGTGGGAGCCTCGTCGGTAGTTTTCTGCTTCGCATTCCACGTCTTCATCAGGCAGTTTTGGGAGGAAGCGGCTTAGAGATCATCCTCTTTCTCAGAGTCAGTAGGGTTCTCAGTCCCTTGTCAGTGTTGGTGTTGTAGGAGAGCAACACAAGAACCACCTTATTTGTCATCATTGCCATCAGGAAGGACACTATCGTTCTCGGTGTCCCCAGGTTACTTGTTTTGAGTGTGGCCAATCAGGGCATGTGGGGAGAATTTGCCCACAGAGGAGCGGCAGGTGTGAAGAGATGTCAGTTGGGCATCACTCGTCGGGTAGACCAATAGTTGAGCAGTTATAGCCAGGAAGTCATAGTCAGCAATTTCAACATCAGTCGTTTGCACCAAATCCTCAGTTCGAGAGAGGAACCAGTTCTAGAGGTGCTAGTCGGGCTTCGATTCAGAGGGGCAAATAGCCGGTAGACCAGATGACCCGTGGTAGGGTGTACGTTATAGCTACTGCAAATCCGCAGTCGCCGACTTCTCAGTTTTAGTAGACTTGTTTGTTTTTGCTTGTCAAAATTTTTTTTTTTGTGTTATGTGTTGTTGGAATTACCAACTCGTTGTCTTATGCTTGTAGCATTGTGAACTCAGTTTGGAGTTATGCATTTTCATCCTAGATGTTGGTTCTTTCTATGGACACCTTTTGTAGTGACTCTTCGCGATTGATACTTTCATTATCCAATGGAGTACTTCTTATTGCAAGTTGCTTATTCTTGTACTCTATGAGTTCGAGGCCTAAATGATTCGAGTTATGATTTTTGCTTCGTTTAGATTGTGGATAAGTATATTGGTTGTCTTATACCATCTTGTACTCTTTGTGATGGACAAGTTTGGTGTTGTTTTCCACCTAATTGGTTGACATATCCTTGAGATTATTCTTGCTATCTTGTGAACTCACATCCGTTGCGCCCTAGGCGATGGGTAGATGTTTAAAGAAATTGGCAACAAGTAATTGAGTCGGTTACTCCTACACCTTCTGTGTGGAGTCGACCATGTTTGTATTTCTTTGATTGTGTGGTATATGGATGACCCTATGACTTAGGTTGAGAACCGTGTCTGGCTGGCACATCTCAAACTTGAATGATAGCGGTCACTTTATTATTGCATTGTGTGTGGGGGGGCATGCGTGTGTACTCGTGGATAGGGTTACGTTTGTAAAACGTGTGTTTGCGAGTTTGTAGAATGATAGTGGAGCGTTAACGATTGTAGAATCGGTTCTTTCCTTATCCTTGATATTGCGATAAGACGGTTGTAAATTCCTAGTTCTTGAGGAGACAAGTCCCTTGTGGGATTCTCCGTCCCTTATGCTTTGGCAAAATAAATTCCTAGACCGGCGTGTCTCTTTGTGTCGCCGTGTCCCTTTTAGTGTCGGCATGTCCACACCGTATCGGGAGTTGTCCCTTTTCTTCTTTTGTGTGGCTCGCGAGTTTTTCACAGGTTTGGTATTCCTTTGTTGTGATCTTTTTTCCTCTTACCTTAGGAAAATTTGGGGACGAAATTGTTTTAAGGTGGTTGAGATGTAACGACCCGTATTTTATAAAGAAATTTCCGGAATATAAATTCGTATTTTAAATTAGATTTGGAATCTTAATTTATTTTATATTCAAATCTTAGTGTGATTTTAAGGTGGTTGACCTTAGATTGTGGTAGAGGATTCGATTACGAATCCAACGCAACTTTAATTGCGTCAATCGGAGTCCGGGTGAGAAAGTTATGTGCATTTTAAGTTTTCTCCATTTGCCCATAGAAAATCCCGAAAATGTGGTTATCGATAACGGGATTTGTGGTTATCGATAACGAGTTGTCCATTGGTTCCTTGGTTAGGACCCGAGAGTGTGGTTATCGATAACGGGCTTTGTGGTTATCGATAACGAGTTGTTTATTGGTTCCTTGGTTAGGACCCGAGAGTGTGGTTATCGATAACAGGCTTTGTGGTTATCGATAATGAGTTGTTTATTGGTTCCTTGGTTAGGATCCAAGAGTCTGGTTATCGATAACGGGTATATTAAGGGCTTTGTGGTTATCGATAACGTGCCAGTCGGACTAGTGTTCATTAAGGGTTTTTTTGTCTTTTTCTAGGGGCTATATAAGCCCATTTTAGTCCGATTTTTGGCCATCTTCATCATTTTTGAAACCCTATCTCTCACTCTAACTCTCTCACTCTACCTCCATAGCCTCCCTCCCACTTCTCTCTAAGATTTGAGGCCTCTCCAAGCCTCCATTGGAGCTTAGCAAGGAGGAAGGTTGTTCCCCGCGGCAAGAGCTTTCCGGTGACCTAGGTATCGTCGCCACCTTCTCAAATTTTCGGGTAAGTCATTCTTGAAAGTGGGTTTCTTTTGTTGGTCCTTTGGGAACTTGTATTCTCATTGTTGTGATCTCCCCATTGATGTGCATAGGTTCGTCGGTGTCGAAGATTTTGCGGCTAGGGTTTCCGTCATCCTCGGAGCTTGAGGAAAATATGCTCCTATCTTGTGCTCGTGTGATTATGTTAGGTCACCCAATTTGATTTACAAGACTAAATTCAAAGATTTTTTACAAACCCATGTTTTGGAAATAATGCACTCTATATGTTTGAATTAAATGAAATTGGCTCCATCCTTGCATTAGAATTAGAAATTCGTGGTGATTGTGAGGATGTATGGTAGTTGATTTCATGCCTAGGACTTGAAATTGAATTATGGGAGTTTGACAAAAGTTTGGGGGTTTTGTCCTAGGAGTCAAATTTAGTAGAATTAAGTGGTGATCTTGGGCCCGCTAGGTATTTGATAAAATGTCCGAGAGACTTACGAGTATAAGTCTTGGCTCCATTTGATTGTTAAGTCTTGGTTAGGCCCTTGTGTGTGGTCTAGGAGAAATTTGGGTGACTTGGCATAGGCCCTTGAGAGTGTGGCCTTGATGAATTGGCCCTTGTATGTGGCCTTGGATTTATGATTGAGAACTTGGGATGATAAACTAAGAGTCCTTGGTGACTAGGACCCTTGTGTGCACTTGTACACATTAGGTGTTTGTTGAAATGCCTTGGTGAAGAGAATTGGGTTTGTGTGTGTGAATTCGTCACACTAGACTAGGGAACTCGTTCCTAAGCTATCGACACTCGTGATAGGATAATTTAGGTGAATTCGTCACCATCGATTTGGGAACTCATCCCTCGTTGGCAAACTAGTTCCCTTGTTAGAGAATTCGTCTCCTTTGATTAGCACTCGAAAACCTATTCAATTCACCTATTAAACAACCAATTTTAAATAACAAAATTTGTGAGTGTGGTGTAGGTGGCCAAATGATGTGGCCCTTGATTGTTGTTAGACCGTGCATCTCTCGTGGCACTTTGTGAGTTGGTGTATCCCTTGTGACACCTCGTATTCAGTGCATTCCTCGTGGCACCTCGTGAAATAGTGCATCCCTCATGGCACTTCGTGTGTGGTGATGTATTCTTCGTGACACCTCGTATGATAGTGCATTCCTCGTAGCACTTTGACGTGAGTGAGTCCATCCTTGTTCTCGCCAAGGAGACTCTAAATCGATCCCAGGCTTAACGGTTTTCAAAATTGGTTTTGAAACATGATGGTCCATGTTTGGGGTAGGCCGATCCTTACTCGTGGGACGGTTCGAGACTCGTGAGACCCTTTCAAAATGTCGTCCACGTTTGGGGTAAGCCGGTCCTTATTTAGTGAGGCGGCCGAGACTCGTGTGACATGGTTTCAAAGTGATGTTAAGCCATGAGTCGAACACACTATTAAAACAAGATAATCAATTCACCAATGTGTACCTATATTTATATATATAGGATAGTCGAATACTATAGTTAGGTGGATTGTGATGTTGGCTAAGTCGTGGAATTAGCCCGTTGTGGATATTTGGTTAAGTCGTGGAATTAGCCATGGTAAAGATATAGTTCTTTATGGATAGTGAACGACTTGGGCTTTTGTGTAGATGGGTTGTGTTCTTGGGAGTGTCCTCCCTAGTTAAGATGATAGTTTATCATGTCGTGCGACTGTAGTTGGGATACTTGACCCTTATGGTCCTTGTATTAGTACCCGTTGCCTAGTTGTGTAGATTGTATACTTGGTAAAGAGAGAGGATTGAGACTTATGTGATTATTGGCTTGAGTGAAGGCAAATGGTTCGGTTTTCTCTTAGTACGCTTGTGTTGATGAAAGTCTTGGTTAGACTTATACTTTGGACTTGGTTAGTGACTTGGTAGTGGTATTGAGGTTGTGAAATTATTGTCATGCTTGTGATTGCATCATAGGAATTCACACCACCTACACATGTCACCATAGTTACGTTTGCACTTGATAGGTGCATATTTGCTGGGTCTTTATGACTCAACATTTTTTCTACAGTTCTTTGCAGGGTTGCAGGGTTGGATAGCTAGTAGTGAGGAGTTGGCTTTAGCTTGCTCCAGGTCCTTTCAGTGTGAGGAGTATTTCATTTCTTTTCATTTATGCACTACAGCTTTTCCCCCTTGTAGCCTACGGGCATTCCCCCTTTATTTAAAAGAGTTGTAACATCATTTTATTGGAGGCAAGTTCATAGAAATTAAAAAGGTTTGATGTTGTTCAAATTCTGCATGTTTGTAAGAATGTTTTAAAGAGAAATGTTTTACAATTCACGGCCCCTTGTTTGTGGTTTGGTAAATATGGTTTCACGATCAACCTTATTTTTATTCCATTTCAAAAAAAAGGTTTGAAAATCCGGGGCGTGACAAATCATCTGACGTCTGTCTCGATGACCCCAGAGGATGGGTCCGGGTCATGACACATACCTTCCACATACATCCTTATGAATATACATACAAACTCAAAGGATTAGACTAAATCCCGAACACCTTTGGATGCCATGACATTTACTCTCAACGTGATTCACACCCACACACATATAATTTGGTGACTAATTATGCAAGTCTACCACCGAGCCAAGTCTAGGCAAATCAATCCACGTCATGCATATAAACACCATAGGTACAATCAAGTTCGATTCTATATTTCAATAAGGTCCTACGTCAAGCATACCCACAAAAACATGAATTCTCCTACAAGATCCCTCAATTAAAAACCTGGATTTTCAACCATTCCATTAATCATCGATTTCAAAAAACTAATGAAAAATTGATACATTCGAGGTTTATGACACACACGAGGCCATGCACACACTTACACATACTATGACATGGGATTACACACACCCAACTCAAATCGATAAAAAATCATGCAAGTATAATACTAGTTAGCCTTATATATACATCCATCTGCGAATTTGACGAAACATACGCAAACCTTAACACTATATACAACATGAACACCAAAACCCCCCCAAACCCCCCAAATTAAAACCCATACAAATCGAAATACAACTAAGATAAATCGATTACAACTCAAACCATACCTTGTAGAATGATCTACGTGTCTCAAGCTTCGCAAATACGGCCTTGGATCGATCCCAAACCTTCGATTTCCCGTGAATCTCACACTTTCTCTCTCTAACTCACTCTTCCCTCTACTTTAGGTTTAGAACTCCAAAATGACTGCCCAACACGAATTGGCAAACCCTAGTAGACTTTATGAACACCCAAAATGATTTAGGAACCAAAAACCCAAAAATACCCTTCATTAACCAAAATTTTCCAAACAGCTCGTCGAGACAGGCCCAACCTTCGTCCGGACGAGCCCCTTCGTCTAGATGAGACATCACCCCTGTCCGGACGAACCCTCCTGGTGGTTCAAAAATTGGCTTCTTCCTCCCTCGCCTGGACAACCATCATGCTCGTCCGAACGAACCTTCTGCACTTCGACCAATCACTTTCTGCATTCCTCGTCCGGATGACCCAAAGCCTTGGTCCAGACAAGCAACCCAGAATTCCACTTTTCTCTTCCTTTTTCACTTCCTTACACCCCAAACTCATCCTCCATCATTTTAACCTTAGAATAAATGTCACGAGGTGTTCAAAACTCTCCTTAAGACTTCTCTAAGTCTCTTACAAACATCCACCATCAAAACCTCAAACTTCCAAGATTTCCAAAGGCAATAAAAACTCATGAACTTCCATTCTCAAGAAATTAACTCTATGAAATCAAACTTCCAAGAAACATAAACATCAAATATAATTCTCGATCCTCCCTCTCTAAAAGGAATGATCCCAAATATAAAACATCAAAACATGAAACATACTTCATGCCGAAACACAAGGTAACCTCAACTTGTACCCGCTCACCACTTTAAACATGAACATAAGTTCAAGATTTATGAAAAACATTTAAAGAACAAATTCTTTTATTAGAAATAAGGGAATGGGTATTACAACTCTCCCCCAAGAGATTTCTTCCTCGAAATCCAAAAATTTCCGAAAACCGCCAACATTCCTTCACGACGAAACTTAACCTATACATGGTAATCTCACTTTTATCCACAACTCATCCACCCGATACAATTCAACAACAAGCTTTAATCCGCTAAAACTACTATGTCTCCTTGAAAGGATAGACATAAGAATACGACAATCCCAATTCTCTAACCATTCATCATGCCACTCACTTATCACATAACATCACAATTGGGTTCAACACATTCTCAACTCCTCCCGAGTACACTCAAAATCATCTCAAGACATTTACGATCATTCCGGACACAACACTTGCCTCTTGCTAATAGTTATCTATTAGGCATGAATCATAACTCTGCTACCGCACCAACCTGAAGATGAGCCAGTCCCTACCGCTATTCTGGAAACAATTCAAACACACTAATTCCACAATGACGAGATATCTCTTTCGGTTTCTCGGAAACTAACTAAAACACATAACCTCAATATATATTCAAAAGTTTGAGTCATTTTTTTCGATTACCCACCCATCAAGGACCGAAAAGTGATACAAAGACTCAAAACATACTCAAAATTCACTGCTAACTATATCAAACTTCAACATAGGATCTTGAAACCTAACATCATTACTAGACATATTAGCGTTACACAAACGCTCCATCTCATATAGAATACCCCTTTAAGGGTTAACACTATTCGACAATGCATAAGAACTACCAACGCTAATTTTCAATGCCTCAAACATTGATTTTCACTCCTTTCTCAACAAAACTCTACACTTTGTACTATACAATTTTTCGAATGAAGATATCTTAAAATTACTCCCTTAACTATTTTCATACACCAACGAAATCTACAATAACAAGTTATTCTGAACTATTCTGAAAATAATTACACTTCACCACCAAAACTCTAGGTTTTGCATAATTCTCCCTAATTGGCCCTCGCTCAGAAATTTCAAGCAATGATAAACTTCAAAAATGCACCTTACATTTGATGGAAGCCAACCTACACACCTCAATATTGACTTAAAATCGGCATAACTGAAAATAGATGCCAATACACCATGCTACCGCATAACCTCTTTAACCCAATTTTAGCACAAGAATCCTCAATACATCAAGTGCACACAAAAACAATTAGTGCAAACTTCGCCCGACCGACCACAATTACCCAAATAGAAGCCACAATACCCTAGATCTAGGCAAAATCATCACAAAATCTAGTAATCACGCATTTCCCTTTTCATTCAATGATGACAATTTTTTTGTAGTACTCTTCCAAGTACTAGATACCTAAACTCAGCTGGTCACATATATGCACTCCACCACCAAATTCGCTTTCACTATCATTCAAAGTTAACATTACTCGACACCACAAACAAGCCTCAACCATAATAACCTATTGTCTTGATCACCCAGATCAGACTCAACACCAAAAGACAACCATTAACCTTATCTTATAATACACATCCCGACTTAGACCTCCTTGGCTTGCTTAAAGAATCATAGCCCCAATTGGATTCGAACTAATAAAGCATCACACTTACTCAAAACAACTCAACATCCCATTTCCTTAACTCTAGAAATATTTCAACTTACACTTAAACACTACTAATACCAATTTCCAACAATTTTTTTAAACTCATGACATCACTATGAGTCACCCAATTTCACTATTTCCACTCGAACTTAACCAACACTAGAAGATACATCGATCTCCTCTTTTAACCCTGAGACAACATTCTCGTCATGAATCTATTACTCAAATCTCACACCACTTGCTCAATTTATACTAAACGTGACTTAACTAAACATCCTCAAAAATTTTCAAATAGAAAATCTGCTATCTCAAGAAATTTCCACCAAAACATAAGTTCGCCTTGCATAATTCACAATGACTTCAATTTCTTTCTCGGATCTACGTCAATTCTCTCACTAGAGACAACACATCCCAAAATACCGATCAATGATTATACTTGCCAATAACCACTACAACTTTTATTTCTCAACTTCTGAAAGATTTATTTTCCCAATGGTTTTCCAAGCTTCTCTCTCTGAGTCGAGAATATACCGAGGTTTTTTTATCAACAAACCACCACTTCTACAAATATAAGGAAACCGAAAATACTCTGTTCAATAAAACTTTCTCACTGCACGGACACCTCCAAGATAACATCCACTTTTCCTTTTTCTCTACATTTATATATATAACAAAAATCAAACGACCTTACTTTGAAATTCATCTAATCACCATATTTTTTGAATTTGAACTTAACC
>NMUG010013456.1:0-10104 GCA_002855965.1 Monotropa hypopitys
CAGGCACCACAACCTCCTTAAAAGAATTTCGTCCCCGAAATTTTTTAGGGATAGAAGTGCATCGAAACATCGAAGAACGAATGTTCATGTTCATACCATAAACCATATGAAAAGATCGAAAGGGATACTTACCGATACAAAGGACACCGATACGGTCGTCAATTCAACAACGATGCAACAACGAAGGGGGTCATGCTTCTCCAAAGAAATTGACCAACAATTTGTAAGGCAACCACAAGCGAACGATCTTTCTTAAGAAGAGACAACCCCAATCCATAGGGCAACAACAGAGATGACAATATTTCCCAAAGAACCAATCAACGATCAATCAAGCAACCAAAATTTTCCAAGGAAACTACCAACAAGCAAGAGGGCAACGGCAAGCAAACAATCATTCTCAAGAGACAACCACTCATGCACGGTGTAACCATAGGTGAAACATTTCTCTTAAGAACTAGGAGCCAACAATTTGTAGAAGTCAAGCCAAACCAAACCACGTGTCGCACAAAGGGTCAAAGGGACAACTCCCGAGATGGTGCGGACGCGTTGGTACAACAACCAGTCTCATCAAGAGTACAACAAACAATAGATGATCCAAAATTTCAAACATAGGAAGTCGGTAGTCGAATACAACAACAAGTATAAAGGAGCAACGAAACATGGACGGGAATACGATTGTCGATCTTCATTATTATTATTATTGTTTCACCATTATCATACGTGCGTTTTCACAAAATTTTCATGCCACTGTTTCCCACGGACACCCCCTATATATATATATATAGGTGGACATATATGTCCCCCCCAATGTGACATCAAGTGACACAAGGATTTGAATGAGAGATGTGCCGGCCGGACACGTACTCCACTCAACCTCCTTGGGTCGTCCATAGTCGCACGATCAAAGTAATAACACACGCAGTCGATTCTACACAGAAGGTGCAAGAATAGACGACTCAACCACTCGCTCCCAATCTACAACGGTCTACCCAACGTCACGGGTTCTAAAACGATTCGCGAGATCGATAGGAATTCCAAGAGCACATCCAACTAAACAAGTGGAGGCAAGATCAATGTCGTTCATTGTCAACAACCATAATAACATGAAGAACTTTGACACTCGGTTAAGATGTCCACCAAGAGACCGCGAACCCAACAGAGGGGTTTCACCCAACACAGTTCCAAAGAAGGGAAGCGATATTTGCACGAGAGTCGCCGCACTACAAAACAAACCGCTGAAACAAAGGAGTGGATGCCAACAGGAGCATCTCCAAGACTGGTTCCTCTCTCGAACTGAAGTCTAGAAACAAACAATTTGCCAACTCGAATTTCCTTGTTACCGCTGTGCAACTCTGATATTTACCGAAGATGGTATCACAATTGATCCACACTATGCCTTGAAGTCCATGCTCCATAGTTTAATATCGACAGAGTACTCGAAGGAGGAGCCACACGGATATAACATAATCAACGGGTAAGTCACACACAGACTATCGTTCAACGTGGATTCCACGAATCAATCACGCAAGATACCAAAGTCCGAATATGTCAATCAATGAGGTACGAAGATCACAATGAAAGAATGTCAGTGTCAATCAAGCCAAGTGACACACAAAAGAGAAAAGGAACAACTCCCGATCGGGTGTGGACACTAAAGTCATCACCGAGCCGGACACGACTGAATAGAACAAGATAGGGTGATTGGCACGTAAGATGTCACGCCCCGGATTTTCAAACCATTTGTTTTTGAAATACAGTTTCAATATTAAACAGGGAATACAACTACTTGCCATTCAGATACACATTCAGTTGAATTTTTATTACATGATACATGATATAATCAGGAACTACAAAGCGGAAGTAAAGTACAATGTCGTACACGGCTACAACTGAAACTGAAGTACAAGTAAAAGAAAGTACAATTGTAAAGCTGAAGCCACGGAGACTGAGGTGACTGAGTCCATGAAAACCCGACAGCTGACTCCAACTCCAAGTCCAGCTAGTCCTGCAACATAGACTAGACAAAGGAAGAGAAAGAGGGTCTGAGCAAACAACAACTCAGTGAGAAAACCCTTAACTACTACCAAGCATGCACGTACGGTGCAGGCCTACGTGTCCACAAGTAAACGTACAGAAACAGTAAAGAAACTAAGTGCATATAGTGTAAGCCTAACACAAGACAATAGGGACACAGGCATATCATCAACAAGTGTGTCTAACCAACACTGCAGCCTCAAGAAAGTACAAGGAGTACAACGTCCCAAGTCTAATCGAAATGACATATAATCTCAACTCTTCCTACCTTACAATCAAGGTACAACAACTCAAAGGATCTACTGAGGATCCCAAACCAATACTATACTAAGATATTCAATCCGAACTCACGTTGCGAACCACGCCAACCATTCTTACCGTTAAGTGTTGGATTCATATATCATACTAGATATTTGAGATATTCTTTTCTTTCCTTTTCCTTAGTTTAATTCGATTAGTCCGAAGGCACGCGACTAATATTTGAACCACATTAATTTGATTAGCCCGAAAGCACGCGACTAATATTTGAACCACATTAATTCGATTAGCCCAAAAGCACGCGACTAATATTTGAACCACATTAATTTGATTATACAACTTTGATAGGGTTGGTCCGGCGTGGTGGCTCCGGTAACACACCATCTTTTCCTATCCATCATTCCCCAAGTAACGTTGGGAGGGCTACGCTACCTCCATTGTGCACAATGTTGTGCATGGAGCGACCATCCCGCATTCCAAAAATCACGCGAATGCCATGACATTCCGAAAATCACGCGAATGTCTTTAAATCATAATTCCCTATCATTTTTGCCAATAATACCATTCGAAAAAATCACGCGAATGTGTTTACTTTTAAAACTACATCATTCCGAAAATCACGCGAATGAGTTTTCTTCATCATTTGATACGTGGGTTATCATTCCAATTTCCTTTTTAAGTGATAGGTTCAAGATTTGCCACGAGTAGCCCTCGTGGGACCCTCATATTTGATATTCGTTGGTTACGTTGAACTACTTACTTAGTTCTTAAATCACTAACTCCACCTTGGCCAATCCAAAGGAGACAACCACCAAAACCATTCAACCTCAACCAAGGGTTTCAAGACCAATATTTTACCGCCAAGGTCTATGGAAAGCCCAAATTTACCAAAACGTGAAGGGAGAGGACGTAGGCACCCAAATCCTATCCAATGTCCAATTGGCCATACCACCAAACACATGGTGTCCCTTAGGTTCCAAAGGACCTATTGTGATTCCCAAGGCTCAATGTACCCAATTGTTCCACACATAGGTCCTACGACAATTCAATTTTCACATTAACCCCAAAAACACGGTCCAAGGTTCACATTGGCATTTCGTCGAGCACTTGGCGCACATTGAACTCTAAGAGGCCTACGGTGCACATAAACATATTATACCACCACCCGCACACTCATACAAGTCCTACGATGACCCAAGTATACCAATTCCTTCACAACACAAGTCCAATCTCGCTAAGACATTTCATCGAACACCCTATGGCCATAACATCCGATAGTCGTCAATCAACCCAACAATCCTCAAATATCACCCAATTCACTTCCAATTGCAACTCACAAAATCCATCAAGACTAATACTAAGTCTAATCGATTATGAAAATCCATAACTCATGAAATACGAAATTGATGAACAACAACTACGGAAGTAAAATCTATATACACACACACATACTTAATAATAATTAAGGTTTTACTCAGCAGAGCATCGCCGGAAAGTCGCCGGAAAATATTGCCGCCGCGCCACCGCAAGCTAAACCCACCACCGTGTAGATCTCCCCGTCTTCTTCAACATTTCTTAAGGCCGTATCTCCATAACTCTTCGCCGGAAAGTTGCCGGAATCTTCAAACTCACCAGATGACTTGCCAAGTGGGTCACCGGAAAGCTCTCGCCAAGGGGAGCAACGTTTCTCCTTGCAAAAACTCCAACCGGAGCTTGGATCATCTCCAAAATGTAGAGAGAGATGGAGATTTTTAGAGAGAGGGGGAGAGAACTCGTTTTTAGGGTTAGAGAGAGGGAGTGAGATGTCAAAAATATGTTCTGGACTATTCCCTGCATAAAAATCGACTATATATACGCCCCCGGAAGTTACCAAAATGCCCCCACTTATACTTCCAAAATCGTAGTCTGCGCAACCCGTAACCGGTTGCGCCCCAAACCGCTACCGGTTGCGCTACGCGCGGTAGTTTCGTGCAGAGAGGGATGCACTACCGGTAGCGGTTTGGGGCGCAAATGGTTACGGTTTGGGGCGCAACCGGTTACGGGTTGCGCAGGTTGCGCCCAAAATTCGCGCTACCGGCTGCGCTATGTACAACAGCAGTTTCATCAAAAGAGCTGTCGGAGAGTTTTGGTCCTAACTTCCTCATCCGAACTCCGATTGAGATGATTCAAGTTGCGTTGGATTCGTAGATGAATTTTCTACGACATTGATGAATAATATTTTCAATTTCATAAAATGTTTTGGAGTCGTAATAGGCTTAGAAGACACTCGACACATTGCCAGAACAACCTAAGACAAGGCCATCTACCACCGGGGACTCCAACCACCCCGAACCATTGAATTTCATTGAATAGACCCGATGAAAACCAAAATAACATTTTGGAAATGATTCAAAATTCTAGTTCGCTACATCTCATAACCCTTAAAAGAATTTCGTCCTCGAAATTAAGTAGGAGAGGGGATGAAAACTATACCACCAATGAACGAGACCACGAGTTCGCTCCTCAATACTTAGATCGGAATCAAACACACTTCCACAACACTTCTCACAAATGTGATCACAACAAACATGGGGAGAGTTCAACTAAGATACATGACTTCAATACGGTTGTTCGAACGCTCAATCCCGCACAAGTACCACCTTACTTCAACACCCAATGATTTGTCTATGGGATTTACTATGGAGAAAGATGCAAACACCAAACTTTGGGAAAACCAACATGCCACACTAAAGAATAAAAAGGGACAACTCCCGATAGGGTGTGGACATGCCGATAAAAAATTTTTTTTTTGCCAAAGATACAAAAGTTGAAGAATCCGATAAGGGATTAATCTCCTCAAGAGTAAGAAGCCAACAACCTTCTTAAAAAAAATATTCACAACGAGGAATGAATCAATTCTACAAACTCGCACGCAAGAAATTTGAGCGTCGTCATCCGTCACAAGCCATCAATCGCACTACGGATACTCCAATACGTGAGGATACGCTAAAGACACGCCGATAGACACACCGATACGCCGACACAGCTTCAAGGCCCTATGCACAAACGCTTGGCACATTACAACTAGAGAGGATACGATTTCACACCAACACCCACGAACTAATCAAAATAGATGCAACGCATGAATATGCTCCAAACTCTTCAGCCAAAGAACACACCACACCAAACACACACCCTAGTGTGGTAACGGTATGACCTTGATGAATTGTTTTGAGATGCCCCGGCCGGTAGCTCTTCTCAAACCAATTCACCACGTCAAATATATATCACATAACAAAAAATACTCACGCAACCACGCATGCCAAAATGTGCAAGCGCCAAGCCCAAATAACATGGCATGGCACTAAACTCACACCAAGTCTAGACCACAATATGCATTCGTTCCCAACTTTCCCACGGTCAATCAAACACACATTTCCTTGGTCCACGCACGTCTATCCAACGATCGATACCACGTTCAATACAAAGCATAACGAACGGAAAGGAAAACTTCCAATTCTACTAGGACCTCGCGACCGAAAAGAGAACAATCGCATTTCAATCAAGAATACCACGACGATAGAGATTTCTAACACATGCATCAAGCAAGATGCGAGCAAAAATATGTCATCCAAGAATCAACGAGTCTTACAACTTACATTTGAAAGGAACATGACTCGGATAGAAGCTATCAAAAGTCAACAAACTTCACAACTAGTCGCAAGACAATCATAGCAAAGGCAACGAAAGCAAGAGGGAACATCGATCCAATGCCCAAGAACACCAACCAGAGAAATGTTAATCCATGACTCCGTTGACTCACGAACAAAGGCGAAAGCAAGATTTGCAAGCCGAATTCATCGTTCTACACTTAGAATCCTACAAGCCATGTGGCCGGATTTCAAGATTCAAAATCGAGAAGTAGATTGGGAAACCTACATGCTAACCAAGACCACTGCTCGAACTATTACTCGCAACGTCACACGGAAAGGAGTAGGGAAAGAATTTCTTTTCCAAAGGTGATTTCGAGATTATAGGAATATTTCTTCAAGCCATCGCAATCGTACCCCACAACGCTTCTGCTACACTACTCTGATGCCAATACTATCAATTTTGAACGTAAGGAGGATCTCATGAATCTTAATAGGCCAAGGGTTGACCTTAATCGAATCATCTAACAAGAAACTACGAAGATGCTCACGACACTTACACGCGCATTCCACAATCAACTAGGACGTCGAGCACAAATGCGTCTAAGGCCAACGCACAACCACCAGGTATAGAACTGCAAATGATCAACTTAGCTACTTTTACCACGATACGAAACATCTAGCCAAAGACGAAAGCATCCCGAATCGTACCTCAAGCCAACGGTTAGCCCAAAACACTCTAACACTTCAACTTAGATTTACGACCAACCAAAACCAAGGTGATCTTACCAAAAAAATATTTTTATGACCATAGGGTCATACCCCTTAAAGAGAACTATCCCAAAAATTTCGGTGACACCCCAAGGTTCTTCATCAGACTATGGAAAGACTTAAACTCAAATGGATCGACATGCCTAAATCCCAATAGCCTCAAGGGAACTCATGCCCTAATTAAAAAAATAGTCAATTCTCCCAAACTTAAGAGATTCCAATAGGGAATGTTTTTTTAACACCAATAATAACCAAGTCATATGCGATTGAACATACCATGCCGCTAAGGCCAAACTTCACCTTCCCAAACCACAATGTAGGGAATGAGCATAGCAAGCATACAACCGATAGGATACGATAATGGAGAACACCGACGACGAAACTACGTCAATCTACATCTCAAGTTCACGGATAAAGAACTAAGGCGACATGCCACAATAATCAAGGTTCCACCTCCCAACCAACGGGGCAAGGAATGATGCAAAGATTTTTGAACGACTCCAATGATTTCTTTCTCAATACAACTCCCAAACGGGCACAAACAATTCAATCCTGTAAAGAGATATGACCGATGGGTCATACCCCTTAAAGAAGAGTACTAGAAAGTCTCGGTAACGCCTCAAGAATTTCACTAAAATAACGGAGGAACTATGAACTCCTACTGACCATAAGGCCAAATCCACAACAATTTCTCAAGAACTCGTATCCCAGAAGGAAGAATAACCAGGCTATCAAACTTAAGGAGCTCTAAGAACTACTTCCAATCACCAAACCGACGACAAGGTCACCAAAATCCTAACACCACTTGCCAACAATACCAAAGTTCTACCTTACGAACAACAAGTCAAAGGATACTCCCAATAATAACCTCGAACACGTCAATGAGTACTACCTTATCGCAAACCACAATCTCGACTCTAATGGAATAGAGGAGCCTAAAACCAACCAATAACCACAATGATGTACAATGGTCACTAAAAACAAGGACACAAGGGCATCCAAATGACGCAAGATAATTAGACTTGCCACAAGAGAACAACACTCGACTTCCCAGGGATGGAGAAACTCAACATCCGTATAAGGAGACGGTACAAGCGGAATACCATCAAGAAGCAGAACCAAGAAGCAAGTATGCATCACAAGCACACATGTACGAGGAAAGAACAATGTAATGACTAAGAGAATCAATGAAGACTAGGTGTCTCCCCACGGCTCCAAGGTATTCGAACCGAAAGCTCTGATACCAAGTTGTCACGCCCCGGATTTTCAAACCATTTTTTTTGAAATACAGTTTCAATATTAAATAGGGGATACAACTACTTGTCATTCAGATACACATTCAGTTGAATTTTCATTACATGATACATGATACAATCAGGAACTACAAAGCGGAAGTAAAGTACAATGCCGTACACGACTACAACTGAAACTGAAGTACAAGTAAAAGAAAGTACAACTGTAAAGCTGAAGCCACAGAGACTGAGGTGGATGAGTCCATGAAAACCCGGCAGCTGACTCCAACTCCAAGTCCAGCTAGTCCTGCAACACAGACTAGAAAAAGGAAGAGAAAGAGGGTCTGAGCAAACAACAGCTCAGTGAGAAAACCCTTAACTACTACCAAGCATGCACGTGCGGTACGTGCCTACGTGTCCACAAGTAAATGTACAGAAACAGTAAAAAAAACTAAGTGCATATAGTGTAAGCCTAACACAAGATAATAGGGATACAAACATATCATCAACAAGTGTGTCTAACGAACACTGCAGCCTCAAGAAAGTACAAGGGGTACAACATCCCAAGTCTAATCGAAATGACATCTAATCTCAACTCTTCCTACTTTACAATTAAGGTACAACAACTCAAAGGATCTACTGAGGATCCCAAACCAACACTATACTAAGATATCCAATCCGAACTCACGTTGCGAACCACGCCAACCATTCTTACCGTTAAGTGTTGGATTCATATATCATACTAGATATTTGAGATATTCCTTTCTTTCCTTTTCTTTAGTTTAATTCGATTAGTCCGAAGGCACGCGACTAATATTTGAACCACATTAATTTGATTAGCCCGAAAGCACGCGACTAATATTTGAACCACATTAATTCGATTAGCCCAAAAGCACGCGACTAATATTTGAACCACATTAATTTGATTATACAACTTTGATAGGGTTGGTCCGGCGTGGTGGCTCCGGTAACACACCATCTTTTCCTATCCATCATTCCCCAAGTAACGTTGGGAGGGCTACGCTACCCCCATTGTGCACAATGTCGTGGATGGAGCGACCATCCCGCATTCTGAAAATCACGCGAATGCCATGACATTCCGAAAATTACGTGAATGTCTTTAAATCATAATTCCCTATCATTGTTGCAAATAACACCATTCCAAAAAATCACGCGAATGTGTTTACTTTCAAAACTACACCATTCTGAAATCACGCGAATGGGTTTTCTTCATCATTTGATACGTAGATTATCATTCTAATTTCCTTCTTAAGTGATAGGTTCAAGATTTGCCACGAGTAGCCCTCGTGGGGCACATCCTCATATTTGATGTTCGTTGGTTACGTTGAACTACTTACTTAGTTCTTAAATCACTAACTCCACCTTGGCCAATCCAAAGGAGACAACCACCAAAACCATTCAACCTCAACCAAGGGTTTCAAGACCAATATTTTACCGCCAAGGTCTATGGAAAGCCCAAATTTACCAAAACGTGAAGGGAGAGGACGTAGGCACCCAAATCCTATCCAATGTCCAATTGGCCATACCACCAAACACATGGTATCCCTTAGGTTCCAACGGACCTATTGTGATTCCCAAGGCTCAACGTACCCAATTGTTCTACACATAGGTCCTACGATAATTCAATTTTCGACATTTAACCCCCAAAACATGGTCCAAGGTTCACATGGGCATTTTGTCGAGCACTTGGCACACATTGAACTCTAAGAGGCCTACGGTGCACATAAACATATTATACCACCACCCACACACTCACACAAGTCCTACGGTGACCTAAGTATACCAATTCCTTCACAACACAAGTCCAATCTCGCTAAGACATTTCATCGAACACTCTATGGCCATAACATCCGATAGTCGTCAATCAACCCAACAATCCTCAAATATCAGCCAATTCACTTCCAATTGCAACTCACAAAATCCATCAAGACTAATACTAAGTCTAATCGATTATGAAAATCCATAACTTATGAAATACCAAATTGACGAACAACTACAGAAGTGAAATCTACACACACACACACATACTTAATAATAATTAAGGATTTACCCACCGGAGCATCGCCGGCAAGTCACCGGAAAATGTTGCCGCCGCGCCACCGCAAGCTAAACCCAACACCATGTAGATCTCCTTGTCCTCTTCAACGTTTCTTAAGGCC
>NMUG010013457.1:0-10103 GCA_002855965.1 Monotropa hypopitys
AAGCATAAGCTTTCGGCGACAAAAATTCTTATTTTGCGACAAAATGTTTCCTCATCTACGTGTGCATCTGTGAGGAAAACGTTTCTCACCAATACGTGCATCTGTGAGGACAAATTTCCTCATCAATACATGCATCCATGAGGAAAAATTTTCTCACTAATACGAGCACCTGTGAGGAAAAATTTTCTCACCAATACATGTGCATCTGTGAGGAAAAATTTCGTCACCAATACTCACCATGGCCTTTTGCCACAACATATAGGTGAGAAAATTTGGTGAGAATTTTTTTCCTCACCGATGTGTTTAGCGACAAAAAAACTATATTTAGTGACAAAATCATTTCCTCATTATAGGGGTTTTTTGTTGTACTGGGTGCAGACGACTGCTGAAGGCTTGACCGAAGAGGGGAGGTCGACCAACAGGAGCCTGGCAGGAGACTACCGGAAGCTTGGTCAAAGGGCTTTGACCAACAGAAGGCTGACAGTAGACTGCCGGAGGCTTGGCCAAAGGATGGGGGAACCGGCTAGAATAGTGGAATTGACAAATGGAATGCTCCAGACCAGATTTCAGAGAAATCAAGAAAAGTTTTATTAAAAGTGGTTTTGGTACAAGTCAATGATAATATTTTCTAAGGTTCAGTGCATTCCATGGCTTGCCGACAGGCGTGCTCTCCAACTCTTCTAGTTTGTAGGCTCCCTTACCGACGATATTAGTGACTCTGAACGGACCTTCCTAGTTAGGCATGAGCTTCTGCTTTTTGCTTTTCAGGACCACTTTCCGGAGAACCACCTCGTCCGGTTTGAATGTCCGGACACGGACGTTTCTGTTGAAGCCCCTGGCTACCTCTTGCTGATAGGAGGCCAGTCTGATCCTGGCGGACTCCATTTTTCTTCCGCGAGGTCTTTGTCGGCGGCCACGGCTGAATCATTTGTTGGTTGATCGAAGTGTTGCGTCCGGATGGTTGGGAACCCAGATTGAATTGGGATGATCGCCTCCACGCCGAAGGCCAAGGAATATGGGGTTTGGCCGGTTGACCGACGTGGAGTGGTTCGGTAGGCCCAGAGTACATGTGAGAGCTCCTCTTCCCATTTCCCCCTCTTTGACTCCAGCCTTCTCTTGAGTCCAGCTGAAATGGTTTTGTTGGATGCTTTGGCATGGCCGTTGCATTGAGGATAGTAAGGGGTGGAGTTAAAGAATCTGATGCCGAGCTCTTCACATGTGGTTGAGACGAGATCGCCGACGAACTGAGTGCCGTTGTCCGATACTATGACATATGGTACGCCGAACCGTGAGATTATGTTCTTCCAGATGAAGCGTTTGACGTCGGCAGCTGTTATGGTGACGAGGGGTTCGGCCTCAACCGACTTGGTGAAGTAGTCTGTTGCAGTGATGAGGAATTTGAACCCACCCAGAGCAGTTGGGAGCTTGCCGACAATGTCAATGCCCCATTGGGCAAATGGCCAAGGGCTGGTGATCGGCTGGAGATCCTCGGCCGGATAGTGGATTTCCGGAGCAAATAGTTGGCACTTGTGGCATGTTCTGACATAGTCTTCGACATCCTTGCGCAGTTTTGGCCACCAGTACCCTTGGGTGATTGCTCGGTGGGCTAGAGATCGCCCACCGAAATGACATCCTCCATTGCCGGAGTGGAGCTCTTCGAGGATTATCGGGGCCTGGGCTGGATGGACACAGAGCAAATAAGGGCCGGTCCGGGACCGTCGGTAGAGGGCCTCCGTTGGAGACAGCCAAAAGTTTGCTGCCTTGCAGCGGATACGATGGGTCTCTCGACGATCCTCCGGCAGTGTATCTGACTTGAGGAAGGCAAGAATTTCATCTATCCAGCTGGGCCCTTCAGATATGTTGTTTACCTATGATGCCGGAGACTCATGACTCGGCTGAGAGATGATGCCGAAGGAGATTGATCGTTGGCCGGTGATGGAGCAAGCGGAGGCCAGCTTTGCTAGGGCGTCGGCATGGGAGTTGTATTCTCTGGAGATCTGTTCAATCTGGAAGGTCTTGAATTTTTTTGCTTCTTCCAAGGCAGATCTGAGGTATTTGCACATCCGGTCGTCCTAAGCGCCGTACTCTCCGGTCAGCTGATTGACGACCAGATGAGAGTCGCTGAAGACGATGATGTCTTCAACCCCCGATGTATGCTGCAAGATGAAGTCCAGAGACCAGAGCTTCGTATTCTGCCTCGTTATTGGAGACCGGATAGTCAATTGTCAGAGCGCTTTCATGAATAACTCCCCCGGGTGAGGCGATTACGATCCCTGTGCCGGAGCCCCGGTTGTTGGATGCGCCGTCTACATGCAATCTCCAAGTGTCCCCATGGAAGAGATGCCATTGTTCCGCCGGGCGCTGGGCACAAGTGCCGGAGCGTCGTGGAGGCGGAGTAGCAGAAGAAGAGGCCGCCTGCGGATCTGTGGCTTTGGCCGGAGACTGTGCTGGAAGTTCCAGAGGGACGACCCCCGGAGAGAACTCCGCGACGAAGTCAGCCAATACCTGGGCTTTGATGGCCGTCCTGGGCTGATACTTTATGTCAAAGTTGGACAGTTCGACCGCCCATTTTGAGATCCGGTTGGAGAGGTCGGCTTTCCGGAGGACTGCCTTGAGTGGATGCTCCGTCAAAACTATGATGGTATGCTGCTGAAAGTAGGGCAGCAACTTCCTGGAAGCGGAAACGAGGGCAAAAGCAAGTTTTTCAAGCGGTAAGTACCTTGTTTCGGCAGGAAGGAGGGTCTTGCTGGTGTAGTAGACCGGCTGGTGGTCCGATGCTTCCGCTCGACAGAGGACAGAGCTGACGGCGTGCTGGGAGAAGGCCAGATAGAGTATGAGTGGCTCCATATCCTTCGGTGTGACAAGTACTGGAGGGCTGGAGATGTATTCCTTAAGATGTTGGAGAGCTCGATCACATTCCTCCGTCTATTTATAGCTGCGCCGGCTGGTCTTGATGGCTTGGAAGAACGGCCGGCAGAGGTCAAACGACTGGCTGATAAATCTGTTGAGAGCCGCTGCCATGCTGGTGAGTCTCTGAACCTCTTTGATGGTAGACGGAGGCCTGAGGTTGGCTACTGCAGCGACCTGGGAGGGGTCCGCCTCTATTCCCCGGCTGGTGATGAGGTAGCCAAGGAATTTGCCGGAACCCACCGCGAAGGCGCACTTTTCGGCATTGAGCCGGAGGCCATGCTTTTTCAGGATCTCGAAGACTTCGGCCAGATGCTGGAGGTGGTCGGTTGCATACTTGCTTTTGACAACCATGTCATCAATATATGCCTCCATCGTGTCCCTGATCTGCCGGCTGAACATTCGAGAGACCATCCGTTGGTAGGTTGCTCTGGCATTCTTGAGGCCGAAGGGCATGACCTTGTAACAGTACACCCCCTTGGGTGTGATGAAGACTTTCTTCTCCATATCCTCCTTTGCCATAGAGATCTGATGATAGCCTGTATAGGCGTCCATGAAGCTGAGTCTCTGGTGGACGGCAGTGGCGTCAACTAACTGGTCGATCCGATCCAAAGGGAAGCAGAACGCGTTTTCATTTAAAAATTACATTTGAAATTCTAGGTCGTTACATCTCATACCCCTTAAAGAAATTTCGTCCTCGAAATTAAACAAGACAAGAGAGGGGATGCAAACCATGCCACCGACTAATGAGACCAATGTATTCATTCTTCAATAATCGAATCGGAACCAAAACATACTTCCACAACAAACTCCTCAAGAGTTGGATTTCAACAACAATAGTAGTGAGGTTTACTAAAACACATGAGTCCGATACGGACATTTGAACGCTCAGTCCAACATAATTATCATTTTGCTTCGACATCCGGTGATTCATCCACGAGAGTTATTTAGGAGAGTGATGCAAATATTTCCATCAAGGAACACCAACTTGAGAAAACCAATGTGTCACACTAAAGAATAAAAGGGACACTCCAGATAAGGTGTGGACACGCCAACATACACAAACAAAATGATCTTATCAAGGACACAAGCGACGGAGGATCCCATAAGGTATGTGTCTCCCCAAGAACAAGACACCAACAACATTCTTCCTACAACATTTACCATGGAGAACTAATTGGTTCTACAAACTCGCACACGAGAGTCGTTGTGCGCCACCAACCAACAATCGCACTATGGGCACCCCAATACATGAGGATATGCTAAAAATATGTCGATACACGAAGGACATGCCAAGGACACGCGTATACGTCAAGGACATGCCTTAAGACTGTTTGCACGAATGCTTAGTGAATTATAACTAGCGAAGATACGTCATCGCACCAACACCCACGAACCAACTAAAATAGATGCAACACATGTATATGCTCCGAACTCTCGAGCCAAAGAACACACCACACCAAACACACACATCCTTGGTAACCGTACGACCTTGGTGATTTGCTTTGAGATGCCCCGGCCGGTAGCTCTTCTCAAACCAATTCACCATGTCAAACGTATATCACATAACCAAGAAAGTACTCACGCACCCACACACGCCAAAATGTGCAAGTGCCAAGCCCAAACAACATGGCATGACACTTAACTCACACCAAGTCTAGACCACAATATGCATTCGTATCTAACTTTCCCGTGGTAAAATGGATACACACTTCTTTGGTCGATGAACTTCATTCCAACGATCCACACGATGTTCAATGCCAAGCATAATGAACGAAAACGGAAATTTCCAATTCTACTAGGATCTCGCAACCAAAATTGGGATTACAAAAAATTTGAGCCAAAGAGGAGACAATACTAGAGCGACGAACACCGAACACTCAATCTAACCAACACGCTAACCAAAACCACTACTCGAACCATTATTCGCAACGTTACACAGGACAGAGCAGGGAACGAATTCCTCTTTCAAACGTGATTTCGAGATCATAGGAATATTTCTTCATGCCATCACAATCGTACCCCACCACGCTCCCGCTGCGCTACTCTGATGCCTACACTAACAACTTTGAACGTAAGGAGGATCTTACGAATTCTAGTAGGCCAAGGGTTGACCTTAATCGAATCACCTAACGAGAAACTACGATGATGATCACGGTGCGCACACACACGCTCCTCAATCGACTAGGTCGTCGAACACAAACACATCTAAGACCAATGCACAACTACTGGACATTGGACTTCAAACGGTCAACTTAACCACTTTCGTCACTATATGAAACATCTAGCCAAAGACAAAAGCGTCTTGAATCACACCTCAAGTCAACGGTTAGCCTAAGGCAACTCTAACACCTCAACTTAGACTTACGGCCGACAAGACTAAGGTGATCTTACCAAAAGTTTATGACCAATAGATCATACCCCTTAAAGAGAACTATCCCAAAATTTTAGCGACACCTCAAGGTTCTTTCACAAAACTATGGAAAGACTTAAACTCAAACGAATCGATATGCCTAAATCCTAATAGCTTCAAGGGAACTCATGCCCCAACAACAACAACAAATCAATTTTCCCAAACTTAAAAGATTTCAATAGGGAATTTCCACACTAACGATAACCAAGTCACAAGAGACTAAACACACTATGATACTAAAGCCAAAAAATTTCCTCTCCACACCACCAGGTAAGAATAAGTACAAGGAGTAAATAACCGATGTAATAAGATAAGGGATAGCACTGACGATGAAACTAACGCCAATCTACAACTCAAGTCCACAGACGAAGGACTAAAGCGACATGCCACTACAATCAAGTTTCCACCTCTCGACTAACGGGGCAAGGAACAACACGAAGATTTCCGAACAACACCACTGACTTCTTTCTCAATACGGAACCCTATACAGGCACAAATAATTCAATCTCGTAAGGAGATATGACCGACGGGTCATACCCCTTACAGGAAAACACTAGGAAATATTGGTAACGCCTCAAGATTTCTACCGAATTCAACAAAGAAATACCTACTCGAATGAACCCTAAGGTCCATTTTACAAACAACTACGCAAGTGTTAATACCTCGATCATGGAAGAACAACCAACTTTGAAACAAAAAGGCTCCAAGATATTACTAATCACCAAACCGAAGCCAAGGTCGCAAAATTTCAATTTAGTGTGCCGACCAAACCCAAGTTCTGCCTCACTAACGGCAAGACGAGGAACAACTACAAGAACAATCCTCAAATACTTCCACAAATCCAATCTTACTACAATTCCAACCTCAACTCTAATGTAATAGAGGAGCCTAAGACCAATCAATAACCGCAAAGGTACCCCATGATAACTAGGATCGAGGACACAAAAGCACCTAAACACTGCAAGGCAGCTAGGCTTGCCACAAGGGACCAACACTCAATTCCCAAAGGATGGAGTAACCCAACATTCGTGGAAGGAGACCAACAAACAAGATACCTCAAAGACACAAGGCCATGATGTGGTAGAGCACATCAAGCACAAAACATGATCGAAGAATAGTGTAATGACCAAGAAAACCCATGGAGACTAAGTGTCTCCCAACGGCTCCAAGGTATTCGAACCGAAAGCTCTGATACCAAGTTGTCATGCCCCGGATTTTCAAACCATTTTTTTAAAGCACTTTAAATCAAAGCAGGGGAGATCAACACTTGTAGTATCTATGCACTTCATTCAGTTTCTCATTACATTCGATATATAATATGAACAGAATAGCGGAAGATAGAACAAATGCCAAATGGCTACAACTGAAGTGCATAATAGAAAAGAAAGGAGAGGGTACACCCCACCCTCAGGAGCTAACAAAAGTACTAAAAGAAACCTGCAGCAAGGATCCCTGAAAACCCGATAGATGACTAAGCTCCAAGCTCAAGAATCTCAACAAGTCCCTGCAACAACCTATAAGGGGATGGACCACGAAGGTCTGAGCAAACCACGGCTCAGTAGATAAAATCCTGACCACTACCAAACATGCTCGCACGGCGCATGCCTAGGAGAGGTCAGCACAAGTAAAAGCATTAAAGAGTAAGAGCAACAGTAGGAGCAACAACAATAGTAGAGCTGTAGAGAGAGGGAGAGAAAATAACACAAAGTAGTAAAGGTGACCGAACTACAAGTCTGTCTACTAACCTCCTCAAGTGCAAGGGAAGTAAAAGTGTCATGCCTAAGAGCTAATTCAACTCACTCACAAGTCATCACAATCCACTCTCTACTAAGGGAAAGAGGTCCACAATCTAAATAGATAAAGTACCCAAGGAATACTAGACAAGAGTCCGCAAACGTGATATATATATATACTAGTGATAACCCGTGCCGATGGCACGGGATGACGGAATAGAAAGCGCAACACAATATCTAAGGGTACGACGAAACTTTGGATGTTAATAGTGCCTTCGGCACTTATGATGAGTGACGGGCACTCGATCCGGGTTTTCGGTATAACACGTGTTGATGGCATGGGGCGAGAGAATAGAAAGCGCAACATAATACCTAAGGGTACGACGAAACTTCAGGTATTAGCAGTGCCTTCAGCACTGATTCGTGCCTTCGGCACTCATGATAAGTGACGGATACTCGATCCGGGTTTTAGGTATATCACGTATAGATGGCATGGGGCGAGAGAATAGAAAGCACAACATAATAACTAAGGGTACGACAAAACTTCGAGTGTTATTAGTGTCTTCAGCACTGATTCGTGCATTCGGCACTCGTGATGTGAGTAGGGGTGAAATCGATTCGGTTGGGTTGAGTTTTTCGGCCAGCCAAAACCGAACCGATCGGTTCGGTGTACATTGGGGCAAAACCGAAAATGACCGTGGAAAAATCAGTTCGGTTCGGTTCAGTTGGCTTCGGTTTTCAATTTTTTCGGTTTGGAACAGACAACAGATATGAGTTAATACTAACCTACGGTTTGGTATTTGTTTTCGTTTTTTTTTTGTTTTTTTGGTTTTCGGTCGGGTTCGGTTGGGTTCGGCCCAAAGTTTTAAAACCGAACACCGAACCAAAATTTTGGTCGGTATTTAAAAATCCAAAAGTGGACCGATAACGGGTATGGACCGACTGAAAACCAAAAAAACGGTCGGTTTTTTTGGTCGGGTTGGTTTTTCGGTTTCTCTTTCACCCCTAGATGTGAGCATGTATGTGTGGTACTCACATTGGATCCCACATATAAATTTTGATTTATTTATTAATTTTCAAATATTATTTGAAGTGCCCCTTCCAATGTTCTACAGTTTCATTTATAAACATAAAGATTTAATGATTGAACTAAATATAAACTCAATCTAATAGTTTAAAGACATTTTCAATGAGATGTTTATTTTATGAAAAAATAGAATGAAAACGAATAGTTTGAAGG
The DNA here is from genome assembly GCA_002855965.1 of Monotropa hypopitys. Classification (NCBI taxonomy): domain Eukaryota; kingdom Viridiplantae; phylum Streptophyta; class Magnoliopsida; order Ericales; family Ericaceae; genus Monotropa; species Monotropa hypopitys. The sequence goes on from NMUG010013457.1 coordinate 8,294, forward strand.
GAAAATAGCTGAAATGTATAGTTTAAGGAGAAATATAGTTTAAGGGGAAAATCAAAGAAACTCCAGTACTTTAAGGGGGAAATAGAAGAAACTCGAATAGTTTATGTGTAGATGGTGGCGAGATGGTGGTCATTACAGTGGTAGATGTCTATATCGTTCACGTTGCTTCGACCGTGCAACAACCTATCTCTTTGTGCTGGGATGGAGGGTAGGGAGTGACGGTTGGCTCAAATCGAGATGGGATGGCTTCCCAATGCTCGAGGTTTTTTTTTTTTTGCTTTCAAATTTCATGCGTGGAACTATGGATGGAGTGTTTGAGCGGTTTATTGGAAAGAGAGTTGTCTTGTGCAGTGTGTCGCGTGAGAATGTCCTCCAGGAGTCCTGTGTACAGTGATATTGGGTTATATGTGGGGCCATTGGTTGAGGTGAATTGTCCGTGCCTGAAGGCACTTGATCCATGAAATCGGCACATGCCTTTGCATCTACAAAAGTTAAATTTTGACATGGTAAATTAATGCATCAATCTATTATTTAAATAAATATATACAATTGTAACATTCAACAATGCATCAATCTACTGATAAATATAACTTTAAGAATGTAAAAAATTAAAATATTACTTTATTTTCTTTTCCAGTGGACGAAGGTATTACCATTTTCTTGAACACGAATGAGGTTTTGCTTACATTCATCGTGGATTATCACTCCATCTATTTTTTCCTTCAGATGTCGAACCTATACATTTAAAGTGATTTGAAAGTTTAGAAATATTTAGTGAAATAGATGCAAATCAAATACATAATAATGGGTTTCTTATATTACAGTATGCTCCAAATCTTGATCCATCTGTTCAACATGATAAATAAAATATGTTAATTTGATTTAATTGCATGGTATAAAATTTGAAAAAATAAGTAAGCTTGTCATTTATTTGGAAAAAAACATGGAAATAAACGGTATGTGCAAAGCAGTTGTATAATCTAATGTTCAATATAACCACAAAATGAAACTGTTGACAAAAAATGTTATTGGAAACTATATTTTTCAGTATAACCCTATTCACAATCATTACATTTTGTCATCCTTAAGTGTTCCCAAAACTTCTTTAACAAAGTGTTCTGTCAACGAAATGAAAAAGTGTCTCATATCTGTTGCAATAAGAGAGAGAGAGAGAGAGAGAGCAAAGTGTTCTCTAAACCCTACCGTTGGCGCCACCACATCGACCGTAAAATCACCACAGCAACACCCTCATTCCAAGATCTCCGACCGCGACACCTACGTGTCATCGCCTCCGAGCTCGATCCCTCTATTCCTTTCCTCGACTCACGACTCCATCCCCGTTCCTTTCCTCGATCTCTGCCACCAACGCCTCCCACAAATCTTCTGTTCGAAAACAATGCGTCCAACTGATCTCCCTAATGTCCAAGAGAGAGAGAGATGCAGAGAGAACACTCTGAGCAAAATTTTTGTTCTTAAGAATAAAAATTTTCTATTGTTTAGAGAGAGAGGGAGAGGAAAAGACATTCAGGCATGTCTTGAAATGTTCCCGCAGTTATGAAAACATTTTGTTTAAAGAGAGAAACCCACCCAGGCAGGCCACTCAGGGATGCATGTTTTGTTTTCAAAGTGGATGTAATAATAGAAGGAATTTTATTATGGGGAGTTGTTCTTTTTCTTTTGAGTGTGATAGTACTCCTCAGACCAAGTTCAATGGGAAGATGGAAAATTAGGGAATGAATAGTTATTTTAGTGTTAAAAAGTAGTTAAAAGTTAGTTAGATTGAAAATAGGACTCCCTCATGTTCAATGGT
>NMUG010013458.1:0-10103 GCA_002855965.1 Monotropa hypopitys
TGTGTCCTTGGCGTGTCCTTGGTGTGTCGGTACGTCCTTGGTGTATCGGTGTGTCCTTGACGTGTTGGTGTATCCGCAATACGAGTTTATTCTTGGCTGGGCTATTCCTTTCGATGTTGCAAGTTCTTGGGTATTCTATCAATGTTTTGAGTGTTTAAAATCTTACTCGTGACGTTGGATGTCGTCGTTACAAGTCTTGGAAGGTAACCCATTCATTCCTTGGAGTTTAAAAAAGCGTTCAAAGTGGTTCGACTCATTGAAGATTCCTTTTCTTGTCATTGTATCTTGGTTCGTGGACCCTAGAAATTTCGAGGACGAAATTCTTTAAGGAGGATGGATTGTAACGGTCCAGAAATTCAAATATAATTTCCCATTACTTTAAATCTATTTTTTAAAATATTTAATTATTTAAATCTCCTTTCAAGTCTCACTTGGAACCAATCAATATCAATTCCCTTGAATTGATATTCCTATTGATCATTCAAGATCAATTCCCAAATTTATTCTTTTGTGTTCTCAAGCCTCCCCGAGATGGGTTTTGGGATCACGATGAGTTGAGTGTGCTTTATGTGGAAATATGAGGTATTCGTGAAACCCCTTGTGATTATCATCGAAGATTTGGATGATTGGGCTTTCTCAGGACCCACATTTTATGATTGAAGATGTTTAGGAGGTCCGGGATTATATTCGAGAGTGTTTGTCAATGTTTGGGTGATTGCTACGTCGTTTGGCAATCACATAATCTCATCCAAGTAAGGAGTTGTTCCAAATCTCCATTTCAAATATATATATATATACGTATATCGAAATGTGGAGTCCTTCCCCTCTGTCTCATTTCGATATATCTAGCCTCCTGATGGCATTCACTGTGGTATCATTTCGATATGAGGTTCCCTTTCTCTTCCCCTTCATTTCGATATAAACAACCTTCTGTTGGTCTTTACCTTGATGTCATTTCGATATAAGGGTTCCACAACTTACCCTTCATTTCGATGTGTGAAGTCCCCTGCTGGCCTTTGCTTGAGTATTATTTCGATATGCTCCCTCTCTCATTTCGATATAACAACTCCTCTGTCCGAAATTCCTTAAGGCATATTTCGATATGTATATACATTGTATTTCGATATAGGCTTCCATGCATTTCGATATGCAATCTTTCATATCGAAATGCATATACCTTTGGAGATGATCAGTGAGCATTTCATATCGATATGTATGGTGTATGCATATCGATATGAAGTACAGTTGGGGCAGTCGAGTGTGTGTGTGCATTTCGATATATGCATGGGCATATATCGAAATATGCTATTTGACAGACTTGGGGTACTTAAGTGTAGGGGCATTTTGGTCCTTTCCCGGGCTTGTGTGTGTATAAGCCTGAGAGAGAAAACCCTAAGACATATTTTCAGGCTCTCTCTCTCTACCTCTCGGCAGCCATCTCTCTCTACCTCTTCTCTTCCATCTCTCTTCCACACCTTTCAATCCAAAGGGTTTTCGAACAAAACCTCTTCACCAACATTGCTCCCCACCCCTTCCTCTACGCGGCTATGGTTTTGGTTTCGCCATTGGAGCACAACCCTCACCTAGGATTTCTTGGAGCATCAATTAAGATAAAGATCTCTATCCCCTCTTGTATCTACTTTTGGTTTTCTCCTCCTCTCCCTAAGGCTTTAAGAAAATTGATACAAGTAGATGTAATTTTCGAAATTAACTATGGTAGGTGGTGTTTGCCCTTCAATTGATCATGTGTGGGTATCGAGTAGGGTTTTGTTGAACTCCCTACAGTCTCAATTTATCGATTTCATACTCAATTTCGAAAACCCCCAAGTTTTATAAAACCCTAGATTTTCATTGTTGAACTAAATTGGGGATTTTGGTTGATTTCAATTGGAATGGTCAATTGATGGGTTTATTGAGCTCCTCAGGGAGCCAATTAGTCAATTTCTCGTTCGATTGTGAAAAACCCCAAATTCTTATGAAAAAACCCTAACACGTCGATTTTGAATCAATTTGGGGAAAATGGTTGATTTTGGTTCCTATGATCCATTAGTGGGTCTAACTAGTGCTTTGACACATTGAAATCATAAGTCGAATGAATTTTGGTAAAACTCATGTTTTGGGTCTAGTTGGATGATTAGGAGGCGTTGCCCTAATCACATCGAAATTATTTGATAAAAATATAATTGTTGGATGAAAGACCCTAAAGCATTTAAGTAAGTTATGGTTGGCTACGCTTACGAGATATTGATCCCTGAACGTTCTACATTCACGACATTACGCAATGGGAGTCTCACTGGACCCTCTCGACGAGTTGGGAATATGAGAAATATATGGTTAGTTGGTTGATCCCCAACTATCTCAGAACCTGGCCAAAACCTAATAACTCAATTGATTTGATAGCTTGAGAAATTGGTATATTAGAAACCAATGTTTTAAAAGTAACGAAAATGAGTCGCTTGGAACTCTTAAGATTTGGTAGATTGAAAATCAATCCCCTTGTGTTTGAGAATACAAAGTATTTTGAGATAAAGGTAGTTTATTCCTTTCTTTTGATAAATTGTGAGTCCTCTCACCTTGGTTGGTATTGTCGAGTCTTTTGGAAACTTCAAGTGTTGAACTTGGGTCAAATAATGAATTGTGAACGTTTTGGTTTGGAAAATGTAATGAGATCCCTATGCATGCATATTTACATTCATTGTCTTATCACACACATGCACCCTAATTTTAGAAGCATTTGGTTATAATTTTCTCTACCAGGCTAGGGTTTGCCCGACCCTCTGTTTTATAGGGATTTGGTTTGCTTGGACTGGAGTAGCTTGCTTGAGTTCTTTGCCGGACTCGAAGTTAGGACTTTTAGTAGTTGATAGGTTGTCGTCCCTTTTTACACTTTCTCATCTCATTGTATGTCGTTTATTCATTTATTGTATCATTGTAAAGGACTATTTTATAAAGTCCCCTTAGCTTTTGTTTATTCGTTTGATTGTAAAGGCGGAATGGACTATCATTATAAAGTCTCTCCACCGCTTATATATGCATTGTTCTATCATTTCTCCATTTCATTTGTTCAATGTAATCGGACTATGTTATAAAGTCCCACTTTACTGTACTTGTTTCTTTTGTACCATTCATGTATTATGGATAGAATGGTATTAGATATTTTTATGCTTCCGCATTTATGGTTCTCTTATTAATTTCAAAAAAAATGGTTTCAAATTATGAGTCCGTTACAGGGTGGGCGAGCCGCTCTGTGCTGGATTATCGCCGGAGGGTGGACCCTCCGCTAGGTAGCCGGTCGGTCGGGAGCCACGCCCTTGCCACAAGGGTCGTGCATGATACTCTACGATCGGTATGGTAGCCGGAGGTCTGGGGTCACCCATCCGACAGGCCCTTACTCTATCCAAATGTTTGTAATGTGTCTCGAGGTCTGAGCTCCGTAAAACCGACGATTCGGGACGTCATGTGTCACACCCATCCCATTTAAATTTCTTAAAATCTTTAGTGAATAAATATTGCAAAAAAGAATGTGTAGTAATAAGAATCTAAGTAAAGTATTGGGCCTAGTTTAGGGTTTTTTAGGTCATGAGGAGTTATAGAAGGGCCTTGGAGTTAACTAGAGACAATTAGAACTTGTAAATAGGAGTTGGGGATAAGGGTATATGAGTCCTTATGACACTAATTCAGATTTTTAGGGGATTGAAATGTCCTAGTCTCCTCTTTCATTATACATCAAAAATTTGAGAGAAATTAAGAGAGAGAGATAGAAGGCCATTGAAGACCCCCAAGCTTGAAAAGACCTTGGAAATCAACTCTCCCTCCATCCCTAATATCTAAGGTATGTATTCCTACACTTGAAAACATCAACATACTAGAATTTGCGGGTTAGAAAGTAGTGTTTATACAAAAAACGAGTTTCTAAATCTAAAACTTAGAAATCTTGGTTTAGACCTCCAATGGATGTTTGTAAGACTCCCTAGTGGAGCATGTTTGTCTTATAGGGTAGTAAACCATTAGGTTATGTGAGGTTTTTCCATTTGAGAGGTTATAGATCGGGGTTGTGAAGGTATGGAGTGATTTTGGGCGATTTTGGAACAAAGCAGTCGCCAGAAAATTTGACCTCGTACCGGTACAGCTACTTCGCGTACCGGTACAAAAACCTTCTGCTCAGAAATTACAAGTTTGAACCGGTACGCTGGAGGACCCATCGGTATGCGAGGTTCATCCGTACCGGTACGCGGGTGCCTGTACCGGTACGGGAGGCTTATGTTGGGAAAATTTTGTAAGTTGGAAGAAAGAAGAATGGGTCCGGGGATTGATGAGATATGTCCAAAATGAGCCCTTCTAAGGTTGTTTGAGGCCTCTAGGGTCTTGTTAGATAATAATGACCTAGTAAACAAATCTTGTCTTAATTAAACAAGTTGTAAGTTATAATTACTTCTAAAATTCACTACGTTGAATCAGGGGAAGTGCCCGGCACATCGGAGCAACAGTCGTAGCTAAATCGGACCTGCGCATTCATTTGGTGAGTATGTTAGATCCTTTCAATGCATGTTTTCCTTATGTGATTTCGTGATGGTGTGCTTGATTGGCCTATGTGTTTCTTCACTTGTTCTACTTAGTGAATACATGTTCCTTGTATGGTTGGATGTCTCTTGGGTGTACCTTCCATTTCATGCCTTGTCTTGCTTTTTATTGTGGACACTTGACGTACTTGAGTTATGACATGTTATTTAACATTGAAATATAAAGTATGATTTCAACATGGATTCTTGGCATGTATGATGAAAAACAGTGAACTATTGTTACATGGTAAACTAAAATATGCAAGCAAACTCAAAACGTAAGAAAGAAAATAGATCCTTAAAAAGACATGCAGGCAAGCAAAATTCACAAAGCTAGCAAATGCAATAACAAGTCATGGCACTAAAATTTAACATGTGTGTGCAAGGCCTTTCGTCGCAAGTGAGACATAATCCAAAAGTCTATCCGAACCGAGTCTCGATTTCGATTCTTACCGTGTCATGCACTCAATAAGTAAGACTCTTCGAAACAAGGTGCATATATCAAACTCTCATATGTGTGGGCGGATGACATGTACAATGAAAAATCAAAACATTCTGCACATCGTGACATGAAAGAAACTCTTTATGAGTGGATATGATCTCATGATTAAGAATGCATAGCAAAGGGGAACTATGTTCTTGATTAACATTCAACAAATAATTGTCGACCTATAGGATCAAATAGGTCTTTCTGGTTATAACGTAAGGTAAGTGAATGTATCAGACATGTATCGGACACATATCAGACACATATCGGACACGTATCGGACATGTATCAGGCTAAGGGTTTACTTTGGATGCTTGAGAATAAGCATATACAAATAATATAAGACAAATCAATAAACGGGGCCCTCGTCAACTAATTCACCTCATTTTCTTTATTTTTCAACTACGTCATATTCATTTTTTCTATTTTCCTCAGCCACCAATACATCTTATAAAAAATTGAAGAACAATGTTTCTTCTTTACAAATGAATAGGTGACCCCCAACTTATATGGTTTCCACATTTTGAAATATTCATGATTTTTTCTAGGAGAAGGTAAACAATGAGATACAAACATAAACCACCTTATGACTCCAAAATACCTAAGGCCAACAACAACCGTGCATGCCAACCCAAATGATATAACAATGATAGTGAATTCCCAATGCTAAACAACAAGGATAATGAGATCGACAACGAGTAAGAATTACTTTCGTGACAATAAGAGTTAACTTGACACCACTCCAAGGAAAGATAAGGTAATAAAATCACTTGGACATAAGTCTCCACTAAACTAGCCTTCTAGACAATCAAGGTATTTCTCACAAACGACTCAAGCCTATTGTTTACATGAAGTGCAATAAGGTTAGAAACTAGTGTCAAAACAAGTTCTTGCAAAATGCTAGCAAAGTGAACTAAGATGCCACCTACAAGTCCTATAAAAGGCTCAACAACTTTCGACTTATGTCATAGAGTTCAAAACTCACAAAATCTCAAAATCCATGCAAAAATAACTCACTATCTACACTAATGAATATGTCACGTGAATGAAACGAGATATACTTTTCTCCCTGCCTCAAGAAGAGAAAATAAAGGCAGGCGACTATACTAGACTTTCGATTCGAAAATTTTAAATTTTTAACTCTAAAATGGGACTAAAAATTAAAAATAAACACAAATATAGCACAAGCATGCGAAACATGCGTCACTCCCCCAACTTAAATTATGCAATGTCCTCAGTGCATAAGATAGTAAATAAACGGGAAGAGAGTAATGTACCTTCGGGGTGGAATGTCAACCACCCTATACCCCGACCAAGAAAGGGGATTTAACATCATTACCCCAAGTCATTGTCGTCAACCAAGCTCCCAAGGATCGAATGAAAAGAACCCTGCAAAACTGAATGCCAGCTACAACTACAAGAGAAACGATTAGTCCAAAATTGCTTGCTAATAGTAGCCAAACGTGCAAATACTGATTTTATTTAAAAAATAGTACGAGTTCTCACGCGACTCTCCACGAGTAGTACTTTCTCTCCGTTATTCTCACTTAAATAGTGTACTAGAAAAGGAAATCTCTCAAAATTTCGGGGTAAGTCGCTACTCAACAGGTGATGCCTCTCACTTTTTAGAGAGACACCCCAATCGGCTTTTGCTTTCATCCCTACTCTGTCGGGGTAATCCTAGATAATATACTACTAAGGATAGAATAACGGGCAGCTATACCAGACCGTCCATAGCCGTTCGAGCACGGAAAACACTAGAATTATCCCAACCTCCAAGGATTTATTGTCTTCTAGACATTATTGAAATTTTTTAATATTTTAAAGAAATAAAGGTGCAAGAAAGAAAAGAAAGAGAAATAAAAATCAAGGGGAAAAGAAACTATACCTCTAAGAGGTGGTAACAATCGAGAAAGTAACCCTCCAAATTGGAGGATCGCATTGACATGATGGCCTCTCTGGAGGTCGTAGCACGTGGTGAACCATCTCACCCCCAATCTAACATATTGAAACTGCCCAAGCCATAAAAATAAGTACTTTGAGTATAAAGGGCTTGGCGGCACTTGAGAAATAAATGACCAACCACCCTACCACCACGGATGTCATTGGTTTCCAAGGCATTGACCATATGGATAGAACGTGGAACATGACTCAAGAGGAGTCGGTCAATGCCAAGGAAATCAATATTTTCTAAAGAAAGAATAGGTGGTGGTGGTGGTAGAAGTGCACAAAGAGTGGGAGACACATAGACAACGAAAATTGGAAGCTCATCCCTAAACGTGGACTCCCCAAGAGTATCGATAGAAATAGGTTCAACTAGGACACTCTCGAAAATCTCTTGGGGAATACTAGGCAAATAAGGCTTCATGGCTAAAGGGCAAGCAACTATCACATTCTCACTTCCCCTACAGTCTGCCTCTAACTCCTCATCACTCGAGTCATAAAAATAACTTACCAATTTCTTTTCAAGAGGAGTGAGGATTTTTACAATCGGGGAGCGACCCCACCGTGGCTTGGACCATTAGAGTGGAATGACAAATACCCACATCCGAATTTTCAAGAAAAGCAACCTCCTCGGAGGTGAGACATGTCTCCTCCAAGGAGTGGGTAGGAATGGTCGGCTCAAAAATTGGGACATCAAAGTCCACTTGACATGAAGAATTATAGGCTGTGATGTTGTTGCAACTTTCAAGAAAGTGTTACAAAGTGTCCTTAAGGTAAGATGGGTGCGGTTGTTGGGATTCAAAAGTTGCCTCCGGAAGACAATGATCATGAAATCCCATGGGTGGCTCCGAATGATAAGACTCTGGAGGAGCAACCACAACATTGAGGGAGCATTATTTGTATTTCAACCTTGGAGAAATGTTTGCAAGGCATTGTCCAAGGTAATTGCACAGGAACTTTGGATAAATACATGCAAGGTATCCTCCAAGGTATCCGTGATCAATGGTTCGCATGAATATGGCTCCTCTTGGGACCATTGTTCCGGGTATTGATTAGTAGGCTCCGAATAATAGAATTGTTGTGGAGTCATTTCATCGTGGTACGAATATGAGAGGGGTGGTGGTTTATGGTAAGACACACATTCTCGATAAAAGTTAGAGTGATCATGCCACTATTGACAAGATGGATCCGGGAATGGAGGGTAAAACTCTCAATATTGTTGATCCATGGCTTCCCAAGAATAATTACCGGAATCCATGATCAAACAATGATTATTTTTTGTTTTTTATTTTACAAAACAAAAATAAGAAGAAACAAAATAAAAAGGGATATATATGGCGGGGCAAAAGAAAACTTCTAAACTAGCAAAAACTCAACTCACTACAAATCCCCGGCAACGACGCCAAAATGTTAGAAGACTTTTCCGTGTCGTTGATAAGAGGAAAAGCTAACCAGACATTAATAATTTATAAACACAAAAATACTACTCTAACTAGTAGAGCGGATAAATCTGAGGTCGGTCCACAGGAAAATGACGGAATTGAAGATAATTGCTTGGTATAGAAGTTTAGGTTTGCAAGTAGAGGCGGTAGGACGCTAGCCTTTGTTTTTAAATATAAAACTTAAGAAAACTAAAGCATAAGAAGAAAAGAGCAAAACTAATTAAACTAAACGGAATAGCTATGAGGGTTTTAACACCTAACATAGGTAATGCTAGACTTCTCCAATATCCAGGACAATACAAAGGAGGGATCACGGCATAGGACCTCTCCCAAAATATTTGGCTATCAAGCACACGTCACGGATCAAGAGATGGCACGGGGATTAGAATTCGGTTCTCTAGACTGACTTACACTCATCGGGCAACATAGCTCGAAGCACGGAGTGTACATGGCACAAACCGTCAAGGAGGTTAACGACCCTTGGTTGGACCCGAGGTGAGAACCACATGCTCCTAACCCCTATGATATGCCAAGACTACAATTCTATATCAATTGGGTAGTTTCAAGGGGAATTCGTTCACTTGGGGCATTTTATCGAACACCTAGCAGGACATCGATACAAGCATGAGGCATGCCATTATTCATGTCGACGACCCATCAAATAGATTAACACCGCTACGCTTAGACCCTAGGTATGAACTCGATACACCATAGACCACATTAATTAAGTCCAAACTTGGAGCAATCAAACACAAGCCGAGGCTTGGGGTGCTAGTCACCCCATGACCAAACCAAGTAGGCTAGTCCTCCATTAACATTATACAACAACTAGAAATGCAATAAAACACAAACAAAATATAAATTTAAAATGAAATATAAATTATATTAAACACAAATGCATAGATAAAGTACATAGATAGAAAGAGGGAGGAGAGCCTTACGTCGTCAATGCTTGGTAAAATCCCCAAAACTCTATGGATGCACCCCTAAATCTAGAGAGATGGTGGAGAAGAAAGAGGGAGGTGGAGAGGGAGGCTCTAACTCTCAAAGTAAACCTAAAAACTATACAAAACATATATAATACAAATTATACACAACTATATGTACTCCCTCTTAACAAATATTACAAAAATGTCATTAATGAACCATTTCTGTAGAAAATCGCCAGGAGGGACCGGTCCCCGTAGGTACGAGGGATCGATACCCGTTGCTTTGTAAAACCTTACTTCCCAAAACTGGGAAAAATCTGAAGAGAGGGACCGGTCCCCGACGGTACGGGGGACCAGTACCCGTTTGGCAGTTTGGGATTTTGCTGCTGAGATGTGTCTGGGCCTGTGTCCTCATGACTTCCGGCTCTTCCGCAATGATCCACCATGGCTCGGGTTGGTATCGGAGACTTCCGAACTCGTCCAGGGATCGCTAAATAACCTGCAAAACAACTAAGAACTACAAAACAAACCAAACATAAATATGAACTAAATGAAAATAAATTAGAAGAGAAGTAAAGAAAAAAGAGAGAAATAGATACATCAAACTACATTATTGTACGTCTATCACTCATGTTTGGCCAACTGAGTACCAATAGAGTGCTCAACAGAATTATTTATCTAAATAAGGATTTTCGAAATATTGGCATCCCAAGTATCCAACAGATTCGCATAATCCTTAACG